>SZWC01003621.1:172743-190577 GCA_023375785.1 Penium margaritaceum
CCATATTCGACAAACCCCCTAGTTACACTAGAGGGTTTGGGATTCATTTTTTTACTTGCCCGGGCATCTGCCGGGCCCCGCTACCGCGAGGCCCGGTAGATTCCCTTTCTTCTATCACAGTGTGTGCCACATGTCACAGACCCCTTCAAACCCTCAAAAAATCCCTTACATGAAATGGGGGGTTTGTTAGGGTCATCACGAGCTCGAAGGGAGGTTTCGCCGCGAAACCCCTCCTGCGAGCTCGCGACGACGGGCGAAGTTCGACTTCACCCGTCGACATCGATGTCAAATATGTTAAAAAAATTAAGTACATATCATTTGTGCCCATTTTTGCTCGAAAGACAATAAACATGGGCATCGCTGTCATGTCGGTTTTGACTATGGACAGCGCTGCTACATCCACCGAAATGATGACCATATAACGACTCCGTCCTTTTCTTTTTGTGCGGGCATTTGCTGGGCCCCGCGGTATCGGGGCCCAGCAGGTTCCCTTTCAACGCATGGGGTGTCTCGGACCCCTCACGCAAACCCTACGCAAATACCTCCCTCGGACAATCACAAACACCTTGAAAGTGGGGTTTGTGATTGTTCAAGGGACCTGATGGCGTCGTCAATCCGACGCTGAATTTCATGCAACGACGATATGGTGTTCGCCCGCATTTTCTATATCTTTTCTTCGACCTGTGGATGTATCAGTGTTAGAGTTGAAACTCCCTACACATGGCGTTGTTAAAGATCGGTCACTGGATATGGGAGGCTTATTCGCGAAATCGCTGGGTATATGGTCACACCCCCCAACACGGGAAGACGGCGCTGTCCATAGTAAAAAACAACATGACAGCGGTGCCCATGTTTTTTGTTGTGTGAGCCAAAATGGAAAAAAAAAAATGACAACTGTACCCACGTTGTAGCGTACAGACCGTTTTTATGCTTAAGAGTGGCCGTTTAATTTTCATCAGGTACTTTGGGTACTCGAGGCTCAAGTTTCAAGGAGCCAAAAGCCCAGAAAAACATGATGGGATAGAGTCTTGTTTGACTTTAGCCTCGGAAATGATCCTTGGTTGGATTCGAGGCGAAAGGAGTGCCGCGGTGGAAAATGCATTACCTCACTCCTCCTCCACTCCTAGAATTACGCTAGGGTCCTGTTTCNCCCATGTTTTTTGTTGTGTGAGCCAAAATGGAAAAAAAAATGACAACTGTACCCACGTTGTAGCGTACAGACCGTTTTTATGCTTAAGAGTGGCCGTTTAATTTTCATCAGGTACTTTGGGTACTCGAGGCTCAAGTTTCAAGGAGCCAAAAGCCCAGAAAAACATGATGGGATAGAGTCTTGTTTGACTTTAGCCTCGGAAATGATCCTTGGTTGGATTCGAGGCGAAAGGAGTGCCGCGGTGGAAAATGCATTACCTCACTCCTCCTCCACTCCTAGAATTACGCTAGGGTCCTGTTTCCAGCATGGCAATGCCACGTGGAAGAAGTAGGTTTAGGTTGCATGTTTACAAATATGCCCTATGACGACTACGTTCAATTGTGGAGCGGTTCATCTATGCCAAAATGGCTGAGGCGACCATTCGCTCCCTCTCCTGAGACGACTATTCTGAGGGCCTACATTTTGGTTCAGTAGTTAATCGCAAAACAGACCACGTCTGTTACATTGACATCAGAGTCGGAGCTTCCACGAGAGGAAAAAAAAGGTGAGTGTTGAACACACTCGGATGTTGGATCTTTACATCGACGGAAAACATGACCCGAATGCGTAAAATGCAGGAATGTTTGGACCGTTCTTCCGAATGACGCTCGATTGACGGAGCAAGCGGGTGCTCTCAGCCTCGAGAGCGAACTCGTGGGAGAGCTCAACGAGCCCCCATGTCCCAAAAAACAAGAAAGAATGAGGTGGAGGGAGTCACCAAATGCCGCCCGACCGGCTACGTTGGACCGAGCTTGTAAAGAGCTCGTTGAGCCGAGAGCCAGGCCGAGACGGGAGGTGGAAAAGAGTCTCTCCCCCACTGCACCGCCCCCACGTTAGAATGCCTATGCGGAGAGGAGAGGGGCGCACCCCCTGCTCCGCCCCGCCATACTTGGCGCCGACAGCGCGGAGGGGGAAGGAGAGGGCCAGCCCCCCCCTCTCCCCCTCGTCCGTGGTGCCAAAAGCACCGAGGGGGAGGAGAGGAGAAGGCCTTCTCTTCCCCTCGTCCAGGGCGCCGACAGTACCGAGGGGGAGGAGAGGGACGACTTCCCCCCTCTCCCCCTCGTCCATGGTGCCAACTGCGCCAAGGGGGAGGAGAGGGGCAAACCCCCCTCTCCCCTTCATTCATTGCACCAACAGCGCCAATAGGGAGGAGAGGGATGACTTCCCCCCTCTCCCCCTCATCCATGGTGCCGACGGCACTGAGGGGGAGGAGAGGGGCAAGCTCCCCCCCTCTCCCCCTTGTCCATTACGCCAACGGCGCCGAGGGGGAGGAGAGGGTTGAGCCTCTCCCTCCCTCTCCCCCTCGTCCATTGTGCCAACGGTGCCAAGGGGGAGGAGAGGGTTGAGCCTCTCCCTCCCTCTCCCCCTCTTCCACGGCGCCGACGGCGCCAAGGGGGAGGAGAGGGGCGAGTCCCCCATCCCTCTTGCACACGGCCACAACGCTGACGGTGCATAGATTCCAAGGGGGAGGAGAGAGGGTGATCCCTCTCCCTTTCCCTCTAACATGGGCCGACGGCCCAAGGGGGAGGATAGGGGGCGATCTCCCCTCTCTCCCCTTGGGAAGAGGGAGGAGAGGAGACAACCGCCCCTCTCCACCCTCCCTTCCGCTTTCAAGTGGGGTGACGGCCCAAGGGGAGGGGGGGAGAGGGGAGGCGTCCCTCTCTTAATCCCACCCCTCGTGATCCTGACAGCCCAAGGGGGAGGCGACGGGACGGACTCCTCAGTCCTCCCCTCACATAGGCCGATGGCCCAAGAAGGAAGGAGGACAGGAAGCTTCCTCCTTCCTCCCTCTGCGGCGGAGGGAATGGCCGCAAGCGCAAACGTTGTAAGCGCAAATGCGATTACAAACCGCGTTGTTACTGCAAATACTTAAGTGGAAAGCATGCGCGAGGGGCGCAGCTGGTAACGAGTACGAAGTAGATGTCAGAGGTGGGGGGTTTGTATCGTACGGATCCTTCTGAAGTTTTTGCCTGAAATACCTTATGTTTTGGACCCGGTCGGTTCCACATGAAACGAAGGACGGTTCCTTCACTTGGCGTCTGTTTTGCACGCTGAAAAAAAACTATTTCAAGCCCAGACCGAGCTCCAAATTTAGGTTTAATAGAAATAAAATTCTCCATAAGGTTGAAAATCTCTAAGTGCGACCAACACTAGAGACAAGGAAGATTTCCTCGGTTGGACCCGGGGTCTGGCCTTGTTGGCAGTGGCTTCACCACTATAAAAAGTGGCATGGAGCTCATCCTAGGCTGTGAAATACATTGAGAAGTTTCTCAATCATTTTTCTTCAATATTTCTATTTTCTTGGAAAAAAGGGAAGACCGACAGTTTTCCTAACACACCAGCGTGTGACGCTTGGAAGATTCCAAGCATAACACGAAAACGGCACTTGATGTGCCATATATTTGTTCATTTTTAATTGATCCTCAAGTTGAGGAATTCTATGCTAACCGTTCACAAAAACGTTCGAAACGGTGAAAACATTTGTGGTCGAACCTGAGTGTGTGGTCAAGTTGACGCAAAAATCTAAAAGCTCTGGCTGATTTTTTTTCTTCGAAAATCAGTAGTTCTGGTTTTCTTTTTCTTTTCCGTTCCGAAGCACAAAAGGAGTAAAATTGACAGTTTTCCATGTCCTGAACGGAACTCACTCGGAAAAGTTTCATGCGATGAGTTAAGCACCGGCAATGCCAATTTTTCTGAGTTAACCTCAGAGTTTGGGGTGTTGCGTGAGAAAACACGGAAGGGGTGATCATCGAGAGCCACGCATGGCTCAACACGGGTCGTACATGCGCCAAACAGTTTTGTTTGCGCAAAAGAGCCACTACGGCACCGGGGTGCAAAACCACAACGGTGATGTACATTGAGACAAGTTCTCGATCTTTTTTATGTTAAAAAGAAAGCACTGTATGTGCTGTGACAACTCGATAACTCACCTACTTGTCGCATCAATGCAAAATTTGCGGACAACACAAAACGAGTGTCGATTGCACGGTTACACGGGCGTCGACCACATCATCGACGTAAGTGCCGATTGCACTACGGGCAAAAGCACAAGTGCTGGTTGCAGAAATTTTCTTGGTGTCGAACACACCAGTGAAAAGGTTATAGTTGCACTTTAATCGCAGATGCCAAAAGCATCCGTGATGCTAGTGCCAAGCGCACTGCTCATGGTGTGCAGAGGTATGACCAAAACAAATACAGATTGTGTATCCACGCGGGTGTAAATTTCACCAAGAATGTGGATAAGTCGTTTGTGAATGGATTTTGACAAAACAAGAGCATTAGTGTCGATCGCACTCAAAACACAAATACAATGGTGGAAGTCCACACATGATGGTCGATTGGCAAGTGCTGGTTGCACTTGGAATATGACCAACATGGGAAAAACAATTGTAGTATTCACGCAAGTGCGGGACGCACAATTCCCATGAGCGTTGAATGTATGACCAACAAGTGCGGCGGTAAAACCGCGTGCCGATGTACCGTTGTCATAAACACCGATTGCACAAGTGCCGAATGCGCCGTTGTCTAAACGTCGATTGCACGATTGACAAGAGGTGCGGGTTGCACCTTTTTCATGGATGCCGAATGCACCACTAATATGAGTGCCAAACGCACTATGGCCATGAGTTTTGGTTGGACTAGCTATGCTAGTGTTGATGGTACAACACATGTTATAAGATGGCGATTACAACGATCACATGGGTACCGATAGCAACCCGTTGTATCAACTAGCAAGAACTAGCCATCTCGTTACCTCGTCAAGCTAGCTTGCGATAGACTACCAAATAAAATAATACGATTTACGCACGGGGTGGTTCTATGGGCAAGTGCATCAAGTGCGTTATTCGAAGCACCAAAAACACGTCGTCTGACGTTTACAAGGCATCTTGATGAAGTTGATGATGGTCATACTGTCGAATTCCTCACATAGCTAATCAATAGGCATGTCTGAAAACAATCACGGACGGCTATGGTGATCAGATTTATGCCCGACCGGCGTAACAAACACATGGCGATCTCGATCATCGCCGATAGTGACGACCATTGGAAGTTAAATTCACCCTGCCGGTACCAGTATGGGGAGGTACTTTCGTGAGAAGTACGGACCAGTTTTTTTACGGATAAATCACATGTGACGAGGATGGTTTCCTCAAAATTGAACCATGCCAAATGTGGAAGAACTCCTCCATGTCAATAGATGGAACTTGCTACAAAATCCCAGGCGGTTGAGCACCAATTCTAAGATATGCATGGCTTGCATGACTGCAAGGGGTATGCGCGCATGACCAAGTACCAGAGGCAACCCACTTTTCAATGAATCATGGTATGAGATTCATGACATTGAACTTCAACCACGTGAATTTTGGTACACGGCATGCATGGAATACGTACACGACATGCACAAAACCTTATCTAATAACTGTTGGTGCGTCGATCACAACATCCAGTCATGGATAAGTTGGACGGACGAATGATCACAACGGTTTTGTGACAGTTGAATAGGTTAACGATATCAGCTGATGTCTCGGATAAAATGGCAACACCACTTCACTAAACAAGTAGTTTAGTAGATGCAGGACGTGTGCTACAACAGTCGCACGTCCCATGGTGCTACAATGTTCAAAGACAAATGCGATCGTTTCATGACTTAGCCTGTGTCATGAATATGTCACGAGATGTTAGACAGAACTGGTGTGTTAGCACGTCGGCTTCAATCCTCGAGGATTGACATCGCGCCGCCTATAAATAGTGTGTACTGGATGCATCTGTACATTTTGGAGGTTTTGTGCATCATCAGTCATAGCCGATGGAAACATCGGTTTGTGATTGAACACGTCAAGGATGATACGCTTGAATAAATTCTTTGTGGCCAAAGCATTGACACCCTCTCACTCGATGAGTGGTAGATACAAGTCGGGGTACCCGACCAGTACCGACGATAAAAAGGTAAATGAGTGTACTGACAACCCTGTTCAAAAGACAAGGATACTCGTGAGTGGGGGTTGTAAATGTGCCACAGAGGGATAGAGACTCTTCTATGGGTCCTGTACGGTTTAAGACGCCGTAGTGTGGTGATCAAAGACTGCAAGAGTCACTCTCTGACGTATGACAATATCGACTAAATGTCAAAAGTGAACAAATTTGAAGGCGACACCTTCAGTCTATCATCACTCGGCGAGTGAACATGTCACGGACATTGATAGACAAAAGTACGTGAACCGATGTTGAGGACATGAATTCATCCACAATTCGGTGAAAATCCATCTCAGAGAAGATGAACGACACTCATTTTCTACTAATGGTGCTCTAGAGAACTATGACGTTCTCATATATTTCTACAAACAACTACAACATAGTTGAGATCACGTCAAGGTCTAGGTTTTGTGCTCAAAGTTGATGACCGTGGAGACGATCTATAAGCCGATAGCCTTAATCTAACAGTGCATTAGCACCTACATCTTGGTGGTCCGACCGACAACATAACGAGTCATAATCAACATTGAGGCAAAATAATGACCAATGTGTCGTAACTAAATGTTGATACGCAGACTTTTCAAGATAAACCTTGATAAACGATATTCCTCATCAGATTCTTTTGATGTTTGGAGAGACGTCGTAAAGCTGAGGGCATCGTGACGTGGTACACTAGTCGTATACGTCACGCTCTTCAAACATAATGTGGATAGATTATGATCATACCAAAGGCATGGTGTAACCCCACCTATCGAATCTTTCATAACAAAACCAATCTCCGAGAGAGAGATCAGAATGACTACAGTGTAGTCGAATCATGCTTCACTGACCCGAAAGGTCATGGTGAAGTGACTCAAGCCCCTTGGTTTTGGGGGTGATTTCATTGATGTACATTGCCTAATGGATGTATAATACGTTTGGGATGTCGCTGCAATGATGTAAAGGATTGTGTTGGTTTGTCAGATGTCTTTGATGGGGGCGATACCCTCTACAAGTGGCTCGGATGCGGCATATGAAAACTATTCGATGAGTTGAAGTACCGAATGTACACAATGTAAGGCATTGAAGCAACACGGATTGTTGCAACTTGGCAAGCATAGTCCATTGACGGGTGCTCAAATGCAACCCTTGGACGCGATTGCATAATCGTAAAAGATGTACAAACTCGTTGTTCCAGGATCATTGGATGCATTTCAGAAGTCTTCTATCACAATCACACGGTTTTTACACCCAAATGGTGTTCTTCCAACTTGTACCACAATGATTTTGATCGTGGTACACCCATTTTCTGAACACAATACGATGAATACTTTGTTTGTGGATAGAATCGTTGAGATCGACAATCTCAGCTAACCTAGTTCAAAAGTAGCACGCTTTTCGCAGGGACGTGAGCGGCAGCCTACGGTACCCATTTCAGACAGAAAGGAGGGGATGGTGGTTGAGACCAAGATCATCTAGGTTGGAGCATTACTGTGCCAAGTGATAGAATTTGATGGTTATTGCGCATGCCAGACGACCGATGCTGCCTCCTTCAAAGATGAGTGTAATCTTTGAAAAGAAAAACACATGTGTTCAATAACCCTGCCTTAGGGCCTTGGTGCCTCCCAACCCTAAGATAAAGCTAGCATGCGAGTTGCATGGGCTTAGTGGAGTTGGTTGAGCTCATCCAACCATCCCACATGTACTAAAAGAGGTCTAGTGGACCTTCGTGTGGTCATGAACACGTGGTTGCAACCTAAGAGGACTGATGTCTAGATACTGGGTTGCACGTACTAACAATGTTGCGGGAGGTACCACCTTGGCAGCATCCACTCGGAAGAGATCATGTACGAACGACATGGGGAGTGCTGTATGGACTTGGACAGTTTTTGCGGGGATGCCCGGTCAATTCGTCGCAGGGAAGCTCCTTGCAAAGGGGGACGAGGCGTCGCCACAACAGTTTGCTAAACACGTACCACACAGAATGTGGGAAAAATCATCCTATGTACTCTCTTCCAAACTGGCAAGACATTGTTGACAATGTGTGTCCCAAAAGGCATCGACAATACCATCGATACTCACGTATGATGAGTATTCGTTAAAGACCCACTAACACTTGTGAAAAACGTACAAGGATTGTATGCATCTCATCTTGGACCAAGGCATCACACGATCCGCACTGGGTGTTGTACGCAAATGACCATTATCACAAAAACCACAACTTTGTGGTTCACTGTGCGTGAACGTGAAGCAACCGTGTTGCGGATGACAAGAGTTCACACTTGTGATCTTGTTTGCGTTTCCTGTTGCATGGGCTGCATCGTCAAGTACGAGATGATGAAACCTCCGTGAGCAAAGACGAACCGGGACGGTTTGAAGCAAAGGGGGAGGAATGCAGTGTACAGACCATTTCTATGGTTAAAGACAATTGATTTATGGTTAAATTGGGTACTTTGGGTACTCGAGGCTCAAGTTTCAAGGAGCCAAAAGCCCGGACAAATATTATGGACTAGAGCCTGGTTCGACTCTAGCCTGGAAAAAAATCTTTGCTTGGATCTGAGGCAAAAAGAGTGCCGCGATGGAAAATGCATCGCGTCACTCCTCCTCCACTCCTAGAATGACGCTAGGGTCCTGTTTCCAGTGTGGCAATGCCACGTGGAAGAAGTAGGATTAGGTTGCATGTTTACAAGTATGCCATATGACAACTACGTCTTTTCGTGGCGCGGTTTTTCCCAGCCAGAATGGCTGAGGCGACCATTCGCTCCCTCTCATGAGACGACTATTCCGAGGGCCTATACATTGGTTCAGTAGTTAGTCGCAAAACAGACCACGTCTGTTACACACGCCCTCGAAGTCGGACTTCGCCGACTTCGAGGGCGAGATGGGCGACGCTGACAATTGCATCGGCGATGTCAAAAGTAACCCAATCACTAGTTTTGGAGGTCGCAAGTGCAAACTCCAAAATTCACGACATGGTGCTCCACATCTCGCAGAAGCCCCCTCTAATATCCGACAAACCCCCTAGTTACAATGGGGGGTTTGGGTTTTATGCTTTACTTGCTTGGGAATCTGCCGGGCCCCTTTTGGCTATCACATGTGCGCCGCATCTCGCAACCCACCCCCCCCCCCAACATCTGACAAACCCCCTAGTTACACTAGGGGGTTTGGGTTAAAGTTGTTTACTTTCTCGGGCACTTGCCGTGCCCCACGGTAGCGGAGCCTGGCAGATGCCCTTTCGTCTATTGCTGCATGCGCCAAATCCTGTAAACTCCCCCAAACCAACGACAAACCCCCTGGTTTGAATGGGGGGTTTGGCAGGGCCATCGGGAGCTCGCAGGGAGGTTTCGCCACGAAACTCCACCTGCAAGCTCGCGATGACCGGCTGTTGAGTTTGTGTCAGTACCACACGGTGACCTCTGGCCTCGTTGCANCAACCCCCCCCCCCCCCCCAACATCTGACAAACCCCCTAGTTACACTAGGGGGTTTGGGTTAAAGTTGTTTACTTGCTCGGGCACTTGCCGTGCCCCATGGTAGCGGAGCCTGGCAGATGCCCTTTCGTCTATTGCTGCGTGCGCCAAATCCTGTAAACTCCCCCAAACCAACGACAAACCCCCTAGTTTAAATGGGGGGTTTGGCAGGGCCATCGGGAGCTCGCAGGGAGGTTTCGCCACGAAACTCCACCTGCGAGCTCGCGATGACCGGCTGTTGAGTTTGTGTCAGTGCCACACGGTGACCTCTGGCCTCGTTGCACACTCACCTCATTGACGCAGGTGACTAAATGGAGAGAGGCAACCCTTGCTGGCTGCTACGCCGTGGTGGCATGACTTCACACCGAGTCTCACAACCGGGCATCAGCCGGGCATTAAATCTCACGTGTCTCTGGATGGCATTCATTTGTGCACACACATTTGCGTCAGGTTCACACTCTGGCCTGTTCTTTGGTATGTTTTCCCTCCAGTGACTTAGTTGATAAGTTGCAACTTTTAGTGGGTAGTTTAGTTCAGTTCGGTGAACTTGGGAGAGAGCGTGCGAGATCGAGCTCGCTGCTCGCTCGCTCGCTCCCACCCACCCGACGGCGACCACTTCGTTGCTTGTTACCCGTCGTGTGTTTTCTCTCTTCTTACTCTCACTTGATTCTAAACTTCCACGTTAACACCGTCGCTTGCTTGGTGTCTTCCTAGCATTACCCCAGCTGCTGCTTACTTGTCTAGCACAGCAGCCTACTGGTATCAGAGCAAGGTTTGCGTGGAAGACGGGCAGCGGCTTGATCTGCCGCCCACGTGTTCTGGGCCAAACCCGCGACGGCCACTCTTGGCGTCACGCATCCACCCCGCCGTCACAGTCTACCAGCACAGCAGCAGCTGACTGTTGTAGCGTCAGCAGCAGCGAGTGACGGCATTCTGCTGTCGGGGCTCTTTGGTCTTCCCCTCCTCCTGCTAGTTGGGCTCCCCTCTATTTCTGGGTTGGGTGGGGTTGGAACAGGTTTCTACAAGTGTTCCCACGGCCTTCTCATATTTCCCACGCCCACTGGGGCGGGGGAAACACTGCCGAAAAATTTTCGGCAGCGTGGGGGGGGGGGTCCGTCATCGTCTCCTAGCAGCATTTGCAACAGCTGCAACTTGAACAACGATTCAACTTTCGCAGCTCAGCAGTAGCAAACTCGCAGCATCCCAGCAGTAGTGGATCTAGCTCCGTAGCAACAGCCCAGCAGCAGCTTAGCAGGAGCTTTGTAGCAGCATCTTAGCAGCAGCGCAGCATCAGCTCAGGAGCAACTCAGCAGCAGTTCAGCAAACAGCTTAACAGCAGCTCAGCAGCAGCTCAGCAGTGGATCAGCAATTGGTTAGCAAACTGCTCAGCAGCAGCTCAGCAGCTACTCAGCAGCCTCGCAGCAGCATCTTAGCAGCAGCGCAACATCACCTTAGCAGCAGCTCGCAAACAGCTCAGCAGCAGCTCAGCAGCAGATCAGCAACTGCCCAGCAAACAGCTTAGCATCAGCTCAGTAGCAACACGGTAGCAGCAGCAGCAGCTGCAGCAAATACCTGCACCACAGAAGTCGCATAACCAACGTGACAGGAGCAGCAAGCGGCATTGTAGAGGATCGGCACTGCAACCTTGTAGCAGTCTCTACACCACCGTCTGGTGGTGGTCGCCGTCACGCTTGCGCACTGGGAGGATCTCGGTGGCGACTCAGAGGAGAGCTCGGCACTACAACGCTCAGTAAGCCCTCCCTCCCCTGGTGCCTCTGGGGGATTGAGCAGTCGCACGATACCGCTGCTGCGTTGCCGCACTCAACTTGGCGTCAGGGCGCGCTAGAGCTCGCTCGCACCTTCACACGTACCGCGTCCACTGTGATAGACACGGCAGCTGTAGCTGCTGCCACCTTTGCCGCCGCAGCTAGAGCAGCACGTGCCCCTACATCAACGTTAGCTGGCCGCGCCGCTGAGTCCTACACTGAGGCAGCCGTTGTAGCTGGACCGTTGGCTGTGGCAGCTGCTGACATTTGGACACAGCTAGCAGCAGCTGCATCATCTGTGGCCTCTGCAACAGCTTCTGCAGCTTCTGCCGTATCCGCTGCAGCTACGGCCATTCGCACCTCCACAGCCGTCGCTATTGCAGCATCCGCATCTACACCCTCTAACATCACCACACTCATCATAGCGGCCGTCGTTGCAGCGGCGATCCTTCCTACCGTTGGCGCCGCCTTCACCACAGGCTGCCTGGCACTGATTGTGCCGGTTGCATCCTGCGTCTCTGTGCTCTCTGCTGTAGCTGCATCTATTGTCCCGCCTGTTCTTGCTCTTTTGCGCAGCCCCTCACACACCTCGTGAGGTCTCCTGGTCTGCATCTCCCTTCTCTTGCCCTCTTTCTCTTTCTCTGCGGTGGCTTGTCTGTGTGATTTGGGTCGGGCTGTCTTGCAACACATATACATCGTGCCTAAGGCATTCCCAGTTTTCCCACGCCCACTGGGGCGGGGGAAACTGTGACAAAATCTTCTCGACAGGGCCCATTAGTCGTCACCATGCCTGGTGACGACGAGTCGGTCATAGGAGACCTTCAGCGCCAGCTGGCCCTTGTGCGCGACGCTCAGCGTGATGCTGAAGAGCGTCTCAAAGTCGCGAATGACAATCACGCCGCCTTCGCAGATGAGATGGCTGCGCTCGTGCTCAAGTGGCTGCCTACTGCCTCTGTCCTGCAGGCTGGCTCCTCTGCTGGCGTCGGTGCCGGTGTCTCTTCCATCCGACCTGGTGCTAACTCTGCTGCCTCTAACCCTACTATCACCCCATCTGCTGTCTCTCCTGCTGCAGTCTCCCGCCAGCATGACTTCTTCTCCCAGCCTCCTGTCTTTTCTATTGGACTTGCTTTCTCTTCCTGGGAGACCCGGTTTAGTGCATGGGCTCAAGGAGAACGTCTCTGGGAATACTACTTCCCTGCCACACCTTCCTTCACCCCTGTTGCTGACGAGTCTGCTCGCGCTGTCCACACCCTTGTTGCTGCTGCCCCTGAGACACTCGTCGATGAGGTTGGCACCTACAATGCTAACCCGGCTGTTCAGCGTCTGGCTAACCCAGTCGGTGCGTACACCATGCTTCGTCGGCGCATGACAGTCACAGGTCAGGCAGCACAAAGTGCTCTCACCGTTTAGTTCAACACGCTCTTAATGCAAGCGGACGAGTCGGTCGACGCCTATTTGGCACGCAGGCTCAAGCTGCTTCGCGAACTTGACTAGGCCGCACCAGGTCAGCTGTCAGTTGTGCACTCCATGGTCAACGGGTTAATCCCCGAGCTGTCCGACCTTCTCCGTGATGTCAAAGCAGACAAGCTGCAGCGTCTTACCTCCCAGCCTGTTCCACCCGATGCCCCTCCAGGTGTTGGTGCCCTCTGGGACTTTGTCGGTAATAGGCTTGCAGCATGGTGGAAGAGGCTCCAAAACAAGCGCCTTCATCGCACTGCAGTCGCAGGAGTGGCCGCCATCTCCATCGCCACCTCCACTTCTTCCTGCGGTGCTCCATCGGCCTCATCTCCATCGTCTTCCTCTTCCTCTTCTACCTCTACGGCCACGGCTCTTGCCTCCCAGGGTCATGGGTGTGGACGCGGTCGTGGGCAAGGCAAAGGGAAGGGCAAATCTGCTGCACCATCTCGTGTTCCTGGTGAGGTGGTGTGCTGGAAATGTGGCTCCTCTGAGCACTCCGCTCGCAAGTGCCCTGCACCCCCTGACGACGTCCGTCTCGCATGCGCCATGCGTGCTCATTGGGCGCGCACCAGCGGGCCCTCCTCTTCTTCTCCCGGCGTCAGCTCCAGCTCCAGCTCCAACTGTACTTCGTCTGCTAGTCCCTCCCCAGCTCAGGCCTACTCCACCGCCGGTGTCGCCGGCGTCCATCCGCCTCTCCTCTACCCTTGGGGCTGGCAGTCGCCCTATGGAGCGCCCGCTTTTGTGGGCCCACCCTCCTCGGCCTACGTCCCTCCTTCGTGGTTTGCCTCTCCCTCGAGTGCCTGCTCCATCGTCTGCAGCCTCCATCGACAGCGAGTGCCAACTGGAACACTCTCTCCTCCAGCGTCTTCACCTTCGTGATCAGGGAGGTGAGAGTGTGTCTTCGTTAGCTAGAGGTCTTGCCTGTCAGACTGACACCGTCCTTCGTGGGGACCCCCCCGGTCACGTTCTTGGGTTGCCATCCTCGTCTGTTCCTTGGGTCGAGCACTGGCAGTTTGTCGTTCTCCCTTGTTGTCTTGCTACCTGTGACTCATCCCCGCCCTCTGTCGGCATTGTTGCCACCTGTGGCATCCTTTCCAGTGTCCGTGTCTCTGGTGGCTTTTGGGTCCTCGACTCCGGAGCCACCCATCACATGACCTCTGTTCGGTCCGCTTTTGTCTCCTTGGGTCCTGTCGGCTCTGTTTGCTTTGTGCGCACTGGCTCCGACCAGCTCCTTCCCGTCCAAGGCGTTGGTGTTGTCCGTTTTGTCGGCCCCGGTGGCGTGCTGTTTCTGCCTCACGTTCTGTTCGTGCCTTCGTTGGAACTCAGCCTGCTGTCAGTGACGTCCCTCAACAATCAGGGCATGGATTTCTCCGCTAGTCAGGGCGTGGGCACTGTCCATCTTCGCTCTTCTGATCGCGTCGTCTTGCGGGGGGTTAAGTGTGCCAAGTTGTATCGTGTTCCCCTTCATGCCCCCTCTGCACCCGCTGTTGGCTTGTCCCTTGCTCACGTCGCGCCTTCCCTTTCTCCAGCTGATATCCAGCTCTTGCATCGCCATCTTAGCCATGTGCACACTAATGCTATCAATAGCATGCTTCGCCTTCAACCCGCTGTTGGCTTGTCCCCTTCCACCTTCCCCGCGCCATGCCCTTCTGACTGCCTGGACTGTGCCCAAGGCAAGATGCATCGTTCACCCTTTGCCTCTTCGGACTCCCAGTCCGCTCACCCTCTCGATCTTGTTCATGCCGACGTCATGGGGCCTCTTCCCCATGACTTTCTTGGGGGGGTCGGGCGTTACGTCCTGTGCCTTACTGACGATTTTTCCCGTTTTNCGCCGTCTTGGCCATGTGCACACTGATGCTATCAATAGCATGCTTCGCCTTCAACCCGCTGTTGGCTTGTCCCCTTCCACCTTCCCCGCGCCATGCCCTTCTGACTGCCTGGACTGTGCCCAAGGCAAGATGCATCGTTCACCCTTTGCCTCTTCGGACTCCCAGTCCGCTCACCCTCTCGATCTTGTTCATGCCGACGTCATGGGGCCTCTTCCCCATGACTTTCTTGGGGGGGTCGGGCGCTACGTCCTGTGCCTTGCTGACGATTTTTCCCGTTTTCGTTGGATCTTCACTCTTTGTCAGAAGAGTGATGTTGCTTCTGTCCTCGCGTCGTGGCTCGTTCAGGCTAAACGTGCGTGTCAGCGTTCACTGCGCATCTTTTGCAGTGATCGTGGCGGTGAGTTCCTTGGGCCCACCGCTTGATTTCTTGAGTCCCAAGGGGTGTGTCTGGTGACTTCAGCTCCCTACACACCTCAGCAAAACGGAGTTTCTGAGCGTTGGAATCGGACCCTTGCCGATGGAGTGCGCACGCTTCTGGCTGAGTCTGGGCTCTCCCCTCTCTTTGCCTTTGAGGCCATGAGCTATATGACGTGGGTGTGGAATCGTGTCCCTCACGGTCCTCTTCCCCGCACCATTACCTTCTGGGACTCAGAGCGCCAACGCGTCGTTGAGTCCAACGCGTTGCCTTGTTCTTTGAGTCCGTGTTTCTTCGTGACCTCGATCGTCACTCGTCCGCTGCCTCCCTGCTTCCGCTCTCTCGGTTGCGGGGGGAGGTTGGCCCGGCAGTCCCGTCTGCCCCTGCCGTCTCTGCTATTGTCCCGTCTTAGCAGCCTTCACCCTCGGAGCGTTCTCCAACGGCCGACACTGTGACTCCACCATCCTCTGACGCCCTCCCCGTCGGTGTCGTCTAGCTCGCTTAGAGCTCCGTCATCCCCTGTGGTGTCCTCATCTGAGTCCCCATCTGCTGAGTCCATCTCTCCCGCACATTCCGCTGCGTCCCAATCCAGTCCACTCACTCCAGTCGTACCCAGTCCACTCAGTGCTCCTCCACGCCCTGCCCCCATCGAACCTTTTGTTCATGGCGGCCGCCTGCGTGCGCTTCCCTCTCACTCTTCTGATACTGCAGCGTCCTCTGTTCAACCTTCGCAGACCTCGTCTGGACAGCTCCTAGCGATGCCTACTGGTATGGACGCCCTGGGCCTAGCCACAGGAGTTGTGTATCCCAACTCTGTCCTTGGGTACACACTGCTCACATCCGAGCACGAGCGTGCGCTCGAGATCGCCATCCTTGGGAGCATTGCCGAGTGCAATGCAACGGTTGTCGCCCCGCCGCCATCGCCTGACCCGACCACTGTTCGCCAGGCACGGGTGGCACCCGACTCCCAGCAGTGGGAGGCTGCCATGCGGGACGAGCTGAGAGCCCTGGATGACCACGCCGTATACGAGCTGGTCGATCTCCCACCAGGCCGCAAGGCGATCGATGCCCGTTGGGTCTTCCGTCATAAGTACAAGCCTAACGGCGAGCTCGACAAGTACAAGGCCCGACTTACAACAAAGGGGTTCTCTCAAGTCCCCGGCGTTGACTTTAACAAGACTTTTGCTCCCGTCGGACGCTACACCACAGCTCGAGCCCTCCTGAGCCTTGTCGCACACCACGACTGGGACCTCGAGCAAATGGATGTAAACAATGCCTTTCTGCACGGTCGGCTGGACGAGGAGATTTACATGGTGTAGCCTCCAGGGATCTCTGACGGCACCAATCGAGTTTGGAGACTGCAAAAGGCCCTCTATGGCCTCAAGCAGTCACCATGGTGCTGGAACCAGGAGATCACCTCCACCCTGGAGAAGGGGGGATATCGCCGGAGCACAGTGGATCCCTCCCTCTTTGTCACTCCACGGTCGGCGGCCTTTGCTGCCATCCTCGTGTACGTCGATGACCTGCTTATTGCGTCCCCGAGTCGCGAAGCTGTGTCAACTGTGAAGTCCCTGCTGCAGTCCACGTACAAGATGAAGGACTTGGGTCCAACTCGCGTATTTCTTGGTATGGAGCTTGAGCATGACCGTGCTCGTCGCGTTCTGCACGTCGACCAGGCCGCGTAAGTCAGGGACCTGGGGGAGCGCTTTGCCTCCCTGCTTTAGTCTGTCCCCACTGCCTCGACACCGATGACGCCCGCCGGGCAGAGGTTGTTGAAAACTCTGGACGTGTCAAAACTGGGGGAGACGGTGGACGTGACCGACTACCTGCGAGTCATAGGGTCTCTCATGTACCTTGCCACCACCACCAGAGCAGACATAGCCTTTGCTGTCAACTTCCTTGTGTAGTTCTCACAGTCGCCACGTGCACGGCACATGGAAGCCGCACTACGTGCTGTGCGGTATGAACTCTCCACTGCCCGAGTTGGTCTATGTTACCGGGCGCAGCCGTCAGTGGTCGTTGATGGGTACACTGACAGTGATTGGGCGCATGACACGGATGCACGCAGTCGCACTAGCTATGTCTTCCTTGTTGGTGGGACTGCAATCTTCTGGAAGAGTGGCAAGCAAGGTTGTGTTACGCGCAGCTCCAGTGAGGCAGAGTATGTTGCCCTTGGTGTTGGAACCTGTGAAAGTGTCTGGTTGTGTCGTTTGTTGCAGCAATTCCGTGTTCCCATTCACTGCATCACCTTGCGTTGCGACAACCAAAGCACAAAGGCTATTGCTGAGCATGATGGCATGCATCACACTCGCACAAAGCATATCAATGCGGAACATCATTTTGTGTGTGGGCGTGTGGCTACAGGCGATGTTCAGATTGTGTGGGTCGACACCCGACAGCAACGTGCAGACTTCCTCACAAAGGCACTTAGCAGCAATGTCTTCAAGGCAGCAATTCACGCTGTTGGTCTGTTGTGTCCTCGTGATCCTCCTGGTTGATCTGTTGTGTCAGTGCCTGTGTACAGTCTTGTGTCGTGTCACTTCTCGTGACGTCGGTGTAGTGCCTGTTGTGCCATTGTGCAAGTCGGCCGTGGGTCATGGGGGAGTGTTGAGTTTGTGTCAGTACCACACGGTGACCTCTGGCCTCGTTGCACACTCACCTCACTGACGCAGGTGACTAACTGGAGAGAGGCAACCACTGCTGGCTGCTACGCCGTGGTGGCATGACTTCACACCGAGTCTCACAGCCGGGCATCA
>SZWC01003622.1:0-29457 GCA_023375785.1 Penium margaritaceum
GGGCGGCTCGGCTCCACCAAGGGTTACTTCGACGGCCGTAGCAGGGGCTCTACTGCTCCGATTTGGGCGTGCTTGGATGCGTTGGAAAGCTAAGATCACAGGCTATAAGAATATGATGTAATCTCACTATGCTAAGTAACAAAAACGTGTTTCTATTCAGTTCTACTGAATGCGACGTGTTCTGCCCACTCACATCCGTGATCCTTGTGCTCCACACTCTTCACCATTGGTGTCCCTTGGCTGCCCCAAACCTTGGTAGCGTGAACCAGTGAGAGCTAGGCATCCTTGAGGGTGCCTCTACACCCACTAGAGCCAAAAAAAGGTTATGGGCCCACGTGCCTAGAAGGACCCTAGCTCCTCAACTGTCACGCTACCGCCGCGCGCCATGGCAACGACCGAGCAAGAGAGCATCGGCGCCGTCTCCAAGTTTGATGGAAACAACTTCCCCTTGTGGAGGTGGACCATGGAGGTCTATCTTGATGACAAGGGACTGCTTGAGCTGGTCAGAGGTGAAGAGAAAGCTCCTGCGGCGTCCGCGACGGCCGAGGAGGTGGAGGCGTTCGAGAAGCGCAACAACGAGGCGCTTGCTCTGATCGCAACGGCGTTGTGCCCGGCACAACGCGCACATTTCCAAGGATGCACGAAGGCCGCGGAGGCTTGGGCATGGCTCTGCAATGCACATGACCCGTCGTGTCTTCAGCAACGTCTCCTCCTCATCAAACGGCACTTCACCCTCCAAGCCGATGAGGAGACCAGCCCGTCGGAGCTCGTACAAGAGGTCAAGTCGATGGTGTCCCGCTGTCATCAGGCGGGATGGGCCATCGACTCCCAATTGCAAGTAGCGGCACTCCTCCTGGCCCTTCCTAACAGCTGGGCCTCTACGATCACCAGAGATGGTGATCTACGGGATAAAATGCTGACGTTCGAAAAGGCGGCACAAGTGGTGTGCAACCGGTGGACCAAAACCACCGTGACGGAGCAAGGGACGATGTCCGCAACATCAGCCCTGATCGTCCGCTCTCAAAGAGGAGAGGGAGATCAAGGTGAGGAAAGGACACGTCCACACTGTGCCAAGAAGGGAGAATGCCATCAGTGTGGCCAGGAGGGCCACTGGAGAAGGGACTGCACAAGGGGAGTTGCGGATCTGGTCATGAAGGTGGCAGAAGGGCAGTAGACCAATGTGGCGGTAGCCGACTTCGCACGCTCCACAAGGGGAGCAGAGATGGTAGAACCTGAGGCAGGCAAGCGGCAGGCGTGTTTGGAGCAAGGAGGCTCCAACAGGCCCCAAAAGGGGACCTGCTACAAGTGTGGCCAGCGGGGTCACTGGAAGGCGACGTGCAGAGCGGAAGCCGTGGACTCCGACAAGCGTGTCGGGAGAGGACGGCAGGCCGAAGCGATTGTCGACACGCCATGCAACAGTGATCAGCTCCATGCTGCGGGAGCTGATGTGGTCGGGGACCACGAGGCATGCCGTGGGCATGCAACCTCCACAACCTCCAAGGGGGAGCAGAAGGCGAAGCAACAAACAAAGGCTGCCGCCATACATCACAATGGAGATGATGTGCTCCGAGGAGGCAAAAAGCAGGTGGATGAGTCGGTCAGGAAGAAGGCCGCTGCGGTGAGGAGGCTTGAAGTGCCTGACCTGGTGACAGAGGTGCTGTCCGTGAGTCACCTCGTTGAGGAGGGACTCGAAGTGACCTTCACAAGGAAGGGCTGTCTCCTAAAAAAGGAGGGCAGTGGACGTGTCGTGGCACGTGGTGCACACAAAAGAGGTGTGTACCAGATACGTGCCGACGTCCTCATGAGGAGGAGCCGTGACTACGACGTGGACAGCCGTCGAAGCAAGGAAGCGGTTGCAGCTGCATCCAAGAAGGGGCAACCTAAGGGTGCAGTGGGTGGTATGGAGGGTACCATCCAGGCTGGGTCGAGAGATCTGGACCAAAAGGCACGCCATGCAACGGGACGCCGGGTGATGGGTGCACAGTCTCCAAGGGAGGCAAAAGACGTGGTCCACGTGGCAGACCAGCCAGGGGAGGGCATTGATGGCAAACGGCCTGGCTCTCCTAATGGGCATAAAGGACCCAATGCTGCAAGAGAGGTGAACCGACGCCACAAGGCAGGCCATAAGGGTGCTGTCGAGTTCCATGGGGGAGCGACGGTGGCGGCTCGGAGGACCATGCAGCAAAAGGAGGACGGCATGAAGGTGCGTTTTCAAGTGGAGTCCGAGGGGCTCCGCACCTCGGCTGAAGGGGAGATGCTGCACCGAAACGATGATCAAAACCCTAGAGCTCAAGTGCCAAGACCGGGTGCTGGCGCATCGCGTGCAGAAGGCTCCGCTTCAGGACCCGAGGAGGAGGAGAGTGGCGGCATGACGCTACGCTCTCAACCGGAGGGTAAAAGGCTCCGGGCTGCAGAAGTGGTGAACCGTGAACACGAGGCGGCTACAAAAGGAGTCGCCAAGTCTCAAGAGGAGGCGTTGGTTGTGGCTTGGAGGACCACGCAGCAGAGGAAGGACGCCATAAGGGCTGTTCCTCAAGATGAGCCTAAGGGGCTCATTGCAGCAGCAGACCGGGACCAAGAGCACCACGCGGCAGGAGGCCGGGCAGTGGGTGCACCGCAACAAAATTGGGCGGAGGTGGTCCGGAGAGCTGCGCAACAGGGGGAGAGCAAAAGCAAGCAGCTGAGCTCTCCACAGGAGAAAAATGTGCTCCAAGCGACATTGATGGTGGACCACGGCTACAAGGCAGGCCAAGAGGGTGCTGCCAAGTCCCATGCGGGGGAGATGGTGGCTGAGCGAAGGACCAGGTCGCAGGGTGCGGTCAAGGTGTCCTCAGCTCCAAGTCCTCAAGGAGGAGGGCAAGCACTCGAGGGGCATGCAACAGAGGATGCGACAGGTGTGTTGGCATCTCTGAAATCTGCAAAACAGGCGGATGAAGCATGCAACATGCACAGTGTGGAAGAAGGGAGTGGGATCTCCGCTTCTCTACATTCTCCAAAAGAGGGAGCGCCAGTGCATGAGGAGTGCGACGAGGGAGCCGAGACCAAAGGACCGGCACCGGAAGCCCTCCCCAAGGGGGAGAGGCATGCACGTTTGGGACGTGCGGCGAGAAAGCGGCAGCAACATAGGCGGCGGCTGAAGGAGCAAACGCAACTGCAGCACCACGGATCCCGCGAGGCTGGTTGCAACAAAGGGCAAGCCAAAGCTGGCAGTGCAGGCGGCAACAGCTTGGTCAAAACGGCACGCGCAGAGGCGGTATCATCAAGGGCCAAGATCAGCACAAAGGAAGCACTACAGCAAGGTGGGGGAGGTGTGCAGCACGCTGGGCCAAGTTTGCAAGGTGCCAAGGGTGCTAAAAACACAATGGTACCCAAGGCACACTCGGAGGCGCTTGAGGACTCAAAAGGGAGTCCGAGGTCTCTGAAGGCGGGGGAGGACTCCGCAAAGGGCTGTGGGTCTCCCATGTGAGGGGGAGCAGTCTAGCGAGGAGGCAAGTACTCCCAGGTCATCTCGAGGAGGTGGCCAACTGCCGCGGCAAGCAGCAACACCAACACAACGGAGGTCACAAGGCAGGCCA
This sequence comes from Penium margaritaceum, assembly GCA_023375785.1. NCBI lineage: Eukaryota > Viridiplantae > Streptophyta > Zygnematophyceae > Desmidiales > Peniaceae > Penium > Penium margaritaceum. The sequence continues at coordinate 3,576 of SZWC01003622.1, forward strand.
CAGGGGCGCTGCCAAGTCCCGCACGCGAACACAAGTGACGACAGCGTGGAGCAAGGCATCCGCCGCTATGTGTTGTGATTGGTGGAGGGCAGCTAAGAAGAGTTGCTCACAGTGGCAGCTTGGCCGGGCAGCAGAGCATGGCAGATGTTCAAGGACAGGGCATCAAGGCTGCAGTGCAAGGGGGAGATTGTTGACATGGTGTGCCCCTTGCCATGAGTGCCGTTGATCGTACTCCCTGGTTTGACCACTGAAGAGTGGTCGAACACCTGATCTGACTTTAGATTTGGATTCCTTGGATTTTTCTATGCAGGATCGAGCTTTGAATCGCTCGATGTGAGTGAGTATTCAGAAAGTTAGCCTAGCCCGAAAATCGGGTGTTGGGCGTGTGGAATCTGGTACCCGACATAGGTGGCGGGATAATCCACCGCCAGTGATCCTAGTTCATCTCCAATGGGCTCCAAAGACACATGGGCCATGAAGGAATGAATGTGGATGGTCCCCTGGACCAAGGCGAGCCCCTCCTCACGTTGGGATGACAGGAAGGGCGCTTCGACAGGCCACCGTCGAAGCGCCTCCCTTCACTCCCGTTCGTGGGCATGGTGGGCGGCTCGGCTCCACCAAGGGTTACTTCGACGGCCGTAGCAGGGGCTCTACTGCTCCGATTTGGGCGTGCTTGGATGCGTTGGAAAGCTAAGATCACAGGCTCTAAGAATCTGATGTAATCCCACTATGCTAAGTAACAAAAACGTGTTTCGATTCAGTTCTACTGAATGCGACGTGTTCTGCCCACTCACATCCGTGATCCTTGTGCTCCACACTCTTCACCATTGGTGTCCCTTGGCTGCCCCAAACCTTGGTAGCGTGAACCAGTGAGAGCTAGGCATCCTTGAGGGTGCCTCCACACCCACTAGAGCCAACAGGCAAAAGACAATTGGAGCAAGGCCTAGACAACTGGGGCAAAGCCAAGAAAACTGGAGGAAGCCCAAGACAACTGGAGCAGTCCCCAGAGAGCTGAAGCAAGGCCAAGATAACTGGAGCAAGCCCAAGGTAACTGGAGAAAGGCCAAGACAACTGGAGCAATTCCAAGACAGCTGAAGCAAGCCCAAGACAACTGGATCAAGGCCAATAAAACTGGAGCAAGCCCAAAACTACTTGAGCAAGCCCAAGACAAGTGGTGCAAGGCCAAGACAATTGGAGCGAGGCCAAGACAACTGGAGCAAGCCCAGGACAACTGAAGCAATCCCAAGACAAGTGGAGCAAGTCCAAGACAGCTGGGGCCAGCCCAAGACTGCTGAAGGAAGCCTACGACAACTGGAGCAAGGCCAATATAGCTGGAGCAATGCCAAGAATCCTGAAGCAAGCCCAAGACAGCTGGAGCAAGCCCAAGAAAACTGGAGCAAGGCCAAAACAACTGGAGCAAGCCCAAGACAATTGGAGCAAGCCAAATACAACTGGAGCAAGCTCAAGACAACTGGAGCAAAGCCAAGACAATTGGAGAAAGCACAAGTCAACGGGAGCAAGCCCAAGACATCTTGAACCAGTCCAAGACAGCTGGATCAAGGCTAAGACAACTGGGACAAGCCAAAGACAACTAGAGCAAGAAACAGATACCTGGAGCAAGGCAAAGACAACTAGAGCAAGCCCAAGACAACTGGAGCAAGCGTTATATGACTGAAGCAAGGCCAAGGCAACTGGAGCAAGCCAAAGAAAACTGGAGCAACCCCAAGACAACTGGAGTATGTCCGAGACATCTGGAGCAAGCCCAAGACAAGTGGACCACGCCCAAGACAACTGGAGCAAGGCCAAGACAACAAGAGCAAGGCCATGAAAACTGGAGCAAGTCCAAGCCAACTGAAGTAAGCCCAAGACATCTGGAACAAGTCCTAGACAACTGGAGCAAGGCCAATACAAGTCCAAGAGTGTCACACTTTGGCACTAGAGCGTGACACTTTGGCACTAGAGCGTCACACTTTGGCACTAGAGCATCAAACTTTGGCACTAGAGCTTCTCACTTTGGAACTAGAGCATCACACTTTGGCACTAGAGCATCACACTCTGGAACTAGAGGGTCACACTTTGGCACTAGCACGTCACACGTCGGCACTAAAGCGTCAAACATTGGCACTAGAGCGTCACACTTTGGTACTAGAGCGTCCCACTTTGGCACTAGAGCTTCACACTTTGGCACTACAGCTTAATGCATTGGCACTAGAGCGTCTAACTTTGGCACTAGAGCATCACACTTTCGCACTAGAGCGTCATACGTTGGCACTAGACTGTCACATTTTGGCACTAGAGGTTCACACTTTGGCACTAAAACGTCATACTTTGGCAGTAGAGCTTCACACTTTGCCACTAGGGCGTCAGACATTGGCACTAGAGCGTTACACTTTGGCACTAGATCGTCACACTTTGGCACTAGAGCGTCGGTCTTTGGTACTATAGCGTCACACTTTGGCACTAGAGCGTCACACTTTGGCGCTATAGCTTCACACTTTGGCACTAGAGCTTCACTCTTTGGCACTAGAGTATCACACTTTGGCAACAGAGCATCACACTTTGACACTAGAGCGTCACACTTTGGCACTAGAGAGTCACACTTTGGCGCTATAGTGTCAGCCTTTGGCACTAGAGCTTCACACTTTGGCACTAGAGCATCAAACGTTGGCACTAGAGAGTCACATATTGGCACTAGAGCATCACACATTGGCACTAGAGCTTTACACTTTGGCACTAGAGCATCAATCTTTGCCACTAGAGTGTCAGACTTTGGCACTAGAGCTTTACACTTTGGCACAAGTGCGTCACACTTTGGCACTAGAGCATCACACTTTGGCACTAGAGCGTCACACGTTGGCACTAGAGCGTCACACTTTGGCACTAGAGCCTCAAACATTGGCAGAAGAGCGTCACAGTTTGGCACTAGAGCTTTACACTTTGGTACTAGAGCGTCACACTTTGGCACTAGAGCGTCAAACTTTGGCACTAGAGCTTCACACTTTGGCACTAGAGCGTCAAACTTTGGCACTAGAGCGTCACACTTTGGCACTAGAGCATAACATATTGGAACTAGAGCTTCACACTTTGGCACTATAGCCTCACTCTTTGGCACTAGAGCATCATACGTTGGCACTAGAGCTTCACACTTTGGCCCTAGAGCGTCACACTTGGGCACTAGAGATTCACACTTTGGCACTAGAACATCACACTTTGGCACTAGAGCGTCACACTTTGGCACTGGAGCGTCACACTTTGGCATTACATATTCACACTTTGGCACTAGAGCATCAAACCTTGGCACTAGAGTGTCACACTCTGGCAGTAGAGTGTCACACTTTGGGACTAGAGCGTCACACGTTGGTACTAGAGCGTCGCACTTTGGCACTAGAGCATCACACTTTGGCATTAGAGCATCACACGTTGGCACTATAGCTTCACGCTTTGGCACTAGAGCGTCATACGTTGGCACTAGAGCGTGACACTTTGGCACTGGAGCGTCACACTTTGGCACTAGGCTGTCACACTTCCGTACTAGAGCGTCTCACCTTGGCAGAAGAGCGTCACACTTTGGCACTAGAGCGTCACACTTTGGTACTAGACGGTCACACGTTGGCACTAGAGCATCACGCTTTGACACTAGAGCTTCATACTTTTGCGCTGGAGATTCACACTTTGGCTCTAGAGCTCCACACTTTGGCACTAGAGCATCCCACTTTAACACTACAGCATCACACTTTGGCACTAGAGCGGCATACTTTGGCACTAGAGAGTCGCACTTTGGCACTAGAGGTTCACACTTCGGCACTAGAGTGTCATACTTTGGCACTATAGCTTCACATTTTGGCACTAGAGCTTCCCACTTTTGCACTAGAGCGTTACACTTTGGCATAAGAGCGTCACACCTTGCCACTAGGACGTCACACTTTGGTACTAGAGCGTCACAGTTTGGCACTAGAGCATCACACTTTGGCACTAGAGCGACACACTTTGGTACTAGAGCGTCACACGTTGGCACAAGAGCATCACACTTTGGCACTAGAGCGTAATACTTTGGCACAAGAGCTTCATACTTTGGCACTAGAGCTTCACACTTTGGCAGTAGAGCTTCACACTTTGGCACTAGAGCGTCAGACTTTGACACTAGAGCGTCATACTTTGGCACTAGAGCTTCACACTTTCGCACTAGAGCGTCACACCTTGGAACTAGAGCTTCGCACTTTGGCACTAGCGCATCACACGTTGGGACTAGAGCTTCATACTTTGGCATAAGAGCATCACACTTTGGCACTAGGACTTCACACTTTGGCACTAGAGCTTCCCTCCTTGGCACTATAGCATCATACTTTGGCACTAGAGCTTCACACTTTGACACTAGAGCATCACACTTTGGTACTAGAGCATCATACTTTGGCACTAGAGCGTCACAATCTGGCACTAGAGCTTCACACTTTGGCACTATGGCGTCACACTCTGGCACTAGAGCTTCACACTTCGGCACCAAAGGGTCAAACGTTGGTACTATAGCGTCACACTTTGGCATTAGAGCATCACACTTGGCACTATAGCTTCACACTTTGGAAAGGGAGCGGTAACATTGGCACAGGAGCATCACATTTTGGCACTAGAGCTTCACACTTTGGCACAAGATAGTCACACTTTGGCACTAGAGCTTCATATTTTGACACTATAGGGTCACACTTTGGCACTAGAACTTCACACTTTTGCACTAGAGCGTCACACTTTAGTATTAGGGCATCACACTTTGGCACTAGAGCGTCACACATTGGCACTAGAGCGTCACACTTTGGTACTAGAGCGTCACACTTTGGCACTACAGCTTCACACTTTGGCAGCAGAGCTTCACTCTTTGGCACTAGAGCGTCACACATTGGCACTAGAGCTTCACACTTTGGTACTAGATCGTCACACTTAGGCACTGGAGCTCCACACGTTGGCACTAGAGCGTCACAATGTGGCACTAGAGCGTCACACGTTGGCACTAGAGCATCACACTTTGGCACTAGAGCGTCACACTTTGGCACTATAGCTTCACACTCTGGCACTAGAGCTTCACAATTTGGTACTAGAGTGTCACACTTTGCCACTAGCGCGTCACACCATGGAACTAGAGCTTCACACTTTGGCACTAGAGCGTCACATTTCAGCACTAGAGCGTCACTCTTTGGCACTGGGACGTCACACTTTGGCACTACAGCTGCACACTTTGGCACTATAGCTTCCTACTGTGGCACTACAGCTCCACACTTTGGCACTAGAGCGTCACACTTTGGTACTAGAACGTCACACTTTGGCACTAGCGCGTCACACTTTGGCTCTAGAGCGTCACACTTTGGAACTAAAGCGTCACACTTTGGTACTTTAGTGTCACATTTCGGTACTAGGGCTGCACATTTTGGCACTAGAGCTTCACACTTTTGCATTAGAGCTCCATACTTTGGCAATAGAGTGTCTTACTTTGGCTCTTGAGCGTCACACTTTGCCATTAGAGCTTTACACTTGACACTAGAGCTTCATACTTTGGCACTAGAGCGTCACACTTTGGCACTAGAGCATCACATTTTGGCACTAGAGCGTCACACTTTGGCACTAGAGTGTCACACTTTGGCGATAGCGTCACACTTTGGCACTAGAGCGTCACTCTTTGGCACTAGAGCATCACACTTTGGCAATAAATCTTCACACTTTGGCACTAGAGTTTCACACTTTGGCACCAGAACATCACACTTTGGCACTATAGCGTCACACTTTGGCACTAGAGCATCACACTTTGGCACTAGAGTGTCACGCTTTGGTACTAGAGTGTCATACTTTGGCACTAGAGAGTCATGCTTTGGCACTAGAGCGTCAGAATTTGGCACTAGAGCGTCACACTTTGGCACTAGAGCGTCACATTTTGGCACTAGAGGGTCATACTTTGGCACTAGAACGTCATACTTTGGCACTAGAGCGTCACATTTTGGCACTAGAGTGTCACTCTTTGGCATTAGAGTGTCTCAGGTTGGCACTAGAGCGTCACACTTTGGCCCTAGAGTGTCACACGTAAGCACTAGAGCATTGCGCCTTGGCACTAGAGCTTCACACGTTGGCACTCGAGCGTCACACATTAGCACTATAGCGTCACACTTTGGCACTAGAGCATCACACTTTGGCACTAGAGCTTTACAGATTGGACCTAGAGCATCACACTTTGGCACTAGAGCGTCACACTTTGGCACAAGAGCGTCACACTTAAGTACTAGAGCGTCACACTTTCGCACTAGAGCTTCACTCTTTGGCACTCGAGCGTCACGCACTTGCACAATAGTGTCACACGTTGGCACTAGAGCGTCACACGTTGGCACTAGAGCTCCACACTTTGGCACTAGAGCGTCACACTGAGGCACTAGAGCATCACACTTTGGCACTAGAACAACACGCTTTGGCACTAGAGCTTCACACTCTGGCATTAGAGCATCACACTTTAGCACTAGAGCGTCACAATTTTGCACTAGAGCGTCATCCTTTGGCACTAGAGCTTCACACTTTGGCACACGAGCGTCACACATTTGCAGTATAGCATCACACTTTGGAACTAGAGCGTCACATTTTGGCACTAGAGCTTCACACTTTGGCACTATAGCGTCACACGTTGGCACTAGAGCGTCACACTTTGGCACTCGAGTGTCATACTTTGGCACTAGACCCTCACACTCTGGTACTACAGCTTCACACTTTGGCAGTAGAGCGTCACACTTTGGCACTAGAGGTCTACACATTGGCACTAAGGTCACATTTGGTACTAGAGCTTTACACTTGGGCATTAGAGCGCCACACTTTGGTACTAGAGTATCACACTTTGGCACTAGAGCATCACACTTTGGCAATTGAGCTTCACACTTTGGCACTTTAGTGTCACACTTTGTCACTAGAGCTTCACACTTTGGCACTAGAGCGTCACACTTTGGCACTAGAGCATCACACTTTGGCACTATGGTATATCTCATGTTATTATGGTGTATCTCATGTGCATATGGTGTATCTCATGTGCCTATGGTGTATCTCATGTGCCTATGCTGTATCTCATGTGCCAGTGGTGTATCTCATGTGGCTATGGTGTATCTCATGCGCCTATGATGTATATCATGCGCCTATGGTATATGTCATGTGCCTATGGTGTATGTCATGCGCCTATGGTGTCTTTTATGCACCCATGGTGTATCGCATGTGCCTATGGTGTATCGCATGCGCCTATGGTGTATCTCATGCGTCTATGGTATATGTCATGCGCCTCTGGTGTATCTCATGCGCCTATGGTGTATCTAATGTGCGCATGGTATATCTCATGTACCTATGTTGTATCGCATGCGCCTAGGTGTATCGCATGCTTCTATGGTGTATCCCAAGTGCTTATGGTGTATCTCATGTGCCTATGGCGTATCTCATGCGCCTGTGGTGTATCTCATACTCATATGGTATATCTCATGCGCCTATTGTGTATCTCATGCGCATATGATGTATTTCATGTGCCTATGGTATAACTCATGCGCCTATGGTGTATCGCACGTGCCTTTGGTATATCTAATGCGTCTATGGTGTATTGCATGCGCCCATGGTGTATCTCATGCGCTTATGGCGTATCTAATGTGCCTATGGTGTATCTCAAGCGCCTATGATGTATCTCATGTGCCTATGGTGTATCTCATGCGCATATGGTGTATCTCATGTGCCTATGGTGTATCGCATGTGCCTATGACGTATCTCATGCACATATGGTATATCTCATGTGCCTATGGTTTATCTCATGCGCATATGGTGTACCTCATCTGCCTATGGTGTACATCATGTGCCTACGATGTATCTCATGTGCATGTGGTGTATCTCACGTGTGCTATGGTGTATTGCATGCGCCTATGGTGTATCTCATGCGCATATGGTGTATCTCATGTGCTAATGGTGTATCTCATGTGCCTATGGTATATCTCATGCACCTATGGTTTACCTCATGTGCCTATGGTGTATCTCATGTGCCTATGGTATATCGCATGTGTGCTATGGTGTATCTCGTGTGCCAATGGTGTATCTCATGTGCCTATGGTGTATCTCATCCGCCTATGGTGTATCTCATGTGCCTTTGGCATATCTCATGTCCATATGGTGTATCTCATGTGCCTATGGTATATCTCATGTGCCTATGGTGTATCTCATGTGCCTATGGTCTATCTCATGTGCCTATGGTGTATCTCATGTGCCTCTGGAATATCTCATGCGCATATGGTGTATCTCATGTGCCTATGGTTTATCTCATGTATATATGGTGTATCTCACGTGCCTACGGTGTATCTCATGTCCCTATGGTGTATCTCATGTGCCTATGGTGCATCTCATGTACATGTGGTGTATCTCATATGCCTATGGTGTGTCACATGCGCCTATGATGTGTCTCATACGCCTATGCTATATCTCATGCACCTATGGTGTATCTCATGTGCCCATGGTTTATCTCATGTGCCTATGGTGTATCTCATGCACATATGGTGTTTCTCATGTACCTATGCTATATGTCATTAGTATATGGTGTATCGCATGCGCCTATGGTGTATCTCATGCGCCTATGGTGTATCTAATGTGCCTGTGGTGTATGTCATGCACCCATGGTGTATCTCATGCACCTGTGGTGTATCTCATGTGCCTATGGTTTATCTCATGTGCCTATGATGTGTCTCATGTGCCTATGGTGTATTTCATGCACCTATGGTGTGTATCATGCGCCTATGGTGTGTCACATGCACCTATGGTGTATCTCATACGCCTATGGTGTGTCTCATGCACCTATGGTGTATGTCATGTGCATATAGTGTATCTCATGCGCCTTTGGTGTATCTCATGTGCATCATGTGTGTCTCATGTGCCTATGGTGTATCCCATGTGCCTATGGTGTATCTCATGCACCTGTGGCGTATCTCATGTGTGTAAGGTGTTTCTCATAGTTTATGGTGTATCTCATGTGCCTACGGTGTAGATCATGCACCTATGGTGTATCTCACTCGCCAATGGTGTATGTCACGCGCCTATGGTGTATCTCATGTGCCTATGGTGTATCTCATCAGCCTATGGTGTATCTCATGTGCGTATGGTGTATCTCATGTTCCTATGGTGTATCTCATGCGCCTATGATGTATCTCATGCGCCTATGCTGTATCTCATGTGCCTATGGTGCATCTCAAGCGCCTATGGTGTATCTCATGTGCATATGGTGTATCTCATGTGCCCGTGGTGTATCTCATGTGCTTATGGCGTATCTCATGTGCCTATGGTGTACCTCATGTGCCTATGGTGTTTCTCATGTGCCTATGGTGTATCTCATGTGCCTATGGTGTATGCCATGTGCCTATAGTGTATCTCATGCGCATGTTGTGTATCTCATGTGTGATATGGTGTATCTCATGCGCCAATGTTGTATCTCATGTTTCTGTGGTCTATCGCATGCTCATATGGTGTATCTCATGTGCCTATGGTGTATCTCATGTGCCTATGGTGTATCTCATGTGCCTATGGTATGTCTCATGTGCCTATGGTGTATCTCATGTGTGATATCGTATATCTCATGTTATTATGGTGTATCTCATGTGCCCATGGTGTATCTCATGTGCCTATGGTGTATCTCATGTGCCTATGGTGTATCTCATGTACCTCTGGTGTATCTCATATGCCTATGGTGTATCTGATGCGCCTATGATGTATCTCATGCGCCTATGGTATACCTCATGTGCCTATGGTGTATGTCATGCATCTATGGTGTATTTCATGTGCCCATGGTGTATCGTATGTGCCTTTGGAGTATCACATGCGCCTATGGTGTATCTCATGTGTCTATGGTATATCGCATGCGCCTCTGCTGTACCTCATGCGCCTATGGTGTATCGAATGTGCATATGGTATATCTCATGTGTCTATGGTGTATCGCATGTACATATGGTGTATCTCATGTGCCTATGGTGTATCCCATGTGCTCATGGTGTATCTCATGTGCCTATGGCATATCTCATTCGCCTTTGGTGTATCTCATACGCCTATTGTACATCTCATGCACCTATGGTGTATCTCATGCACATATGATGTATTTTATGCACCTATGGTGTATCTCATGTGACTATGTTCTTACCGCTGCTCCGCGGACGGGGCCAATCCGCGGAGATAGAACCGAGGTGAGATGAGAACCGTGCACGGAACGCTGGCTCCCGCGGAAGCGGTTGAGCGTGGGATGGCGCGGAACCCCGTGATGGTGAAGAGAAGGCGGGAAGCAACGGCAAGGAGATCCGCGGTGAAAAGGGAACAAGGAACGAGCCGCGGGGAAACACGCAGTCACTGAGACAGGGGCAGGCTGGTCGGCGGACTAACGGGTGACCAGGGGAGTAACAGCCAATCAGCATGAAACCTGTTGCATCAATCACGGAGGAATCACTGGAGATGCACCGCGGAAGACAAAGATTCAAGGAAGGACATGAAGACCGCATGCATGAGCCGCGGATGAAGAAGAGGATCAGTAGAGGATGTGCTGTGTGAGTTTGAGGACGAGACCCGTGGTGCGTAGCCGCACCGTGTAGAGTCCAAGTAGGAAGAAGATGAGGGATGATACCCACGGCGTGGAGACACCGTGCGGATTCCCAAGTAGATAAGAACCTAGGTAGCAATAGCACAGGTGTGGCTCAGTCTTGCTTGCTTCCCCAAGCAATACTCCGCATTCCATGTAATCTGTCCAGTTGATCAAAGACATTGACCCGCTCTCATCCGTGTTCTCAACCCACCGTCCCCTTTGTCTTCCATTGCTCGCGGTGTCCTGTCCGTGGTATATGGGACTAAGTGCGTGATAAGCCAATAGCCCGGATGAAGTGAGCTGCTGAAGAAGGCCTTTGCTCGCACACGTCCGTGGAACAGGGATTCCGCGGAGAGGAGCTGGACGCCACAAGGTGGCGGGCTCGCGTGTGGCGAGAAAGGGACCGCGGAGTGTCATTCATCGGCGAGGTCCATGCATGTAGGTCTAGACCCGTAGTCTGCGGAGTTGTCAGTAGCTTAGAATTATTGTCTGTGTTCCGCTAAGATCCACGCACGACGCAAAACAAGATTAGCCCGGAGAAAGTCAAGGGCGCGGGAAAATTGGGGGTATCAGTGTCATGGTGCACTGAGCGTGGACAGTTCCCCGCTCTTTGTTCAGCGGAACTACACGCAGACTTCAGATCAGTCGTTGATGTTGGCAGCCAGCTACATACACCGTGACATTGGACGGCGGCAACAGCAGCAATCATCTGTGCGGTGCTTCCTGCCACACCGGGCCGCCACCTTCGCAGGCAGCCGAGACTCCTCGCCTGCGCTGTTCCGTGCCCCAGTCAGCTCCTCACCAGGTTCCGATCCGCTCACCCAGCACCGACGTGTGACCGAGTGGTTAGAACAGCTGCACTGGTGTCGTATCATGGATGCGTTGGGTGAACGCATGGAAGTGGAGACCATCCACAGCTCCAGCAGTCGCGGATCCATACAGTACCAACAAGGACAGGAGGAGTAGGAGAAGGTACCGCTAGGAGCCCAGTGGTTCTCCGATGCACCACCATCGCCGGAGGACTCCTCCGGTGATGGGGGGCTCGAAGCCTATCGCGGATTGGTCTACCGGCGTCGCAGCGGGCAGCAATCGCTGGTAGCTGGCAGTACAGCGGCGCAGCACGCACCTTCGCCAGTCCATACGCAAAATCTACTATAGAACCCCGAGGAATCAGGGACCTCCAGGGTCCCAACGGCAGACGAGCAGCAGTCGACGATGAACCTGCAGCAGGCGGGATCACCGGCCTCCACGCTTGGGATGCCCTTGGACACGAACCTGCCGCAGCAGCTGGCAGGGACGGTCCCGGTGGATATATCAGCGCGATCACCTGTGACTGGACTGCAGTAGCAGCAGATGGCCCCACGAGTGCTCCACCCAGGAGACAGGCAGCTGGGGATGCCAGTGCCCTCACTGACACCGGGATCCGCGCAGCTGCCAGTGAATCAGCCACCAGCGAATCAGCCTTCCCCGCCTACGGGAGCGACGACGGTGGAACCAGCCGCATCCTCACAGACAACAGGATTACCACAGCCGCCGATGCACTTGCTGCAGCAGCATCTTGGAGTCGAACAAGCGGGGATGCCTCCGCAGTTCTCCACGTCCGGACCAGGGCCGCAGCAGATGCCTCCTCTCCAGCCGAGCATGGGCATACCGCTGGTGGGAATGTCCTCACATCATACCGTACCAAGGACACCGCCGCAGCAGCAGATGTACCCATCCCAGGTAGTAACAAGCGTGATACAGGTGGGAGCACTGCCACATCCACCGGCGCCTGGACTACCGACTCAGCAACAGTGGAAGCCCATGCCGTCAGCAGGGGTGGCAGCCCAACCTCCTGTGGCGATGCCGCAGCTGGGGAATCATGGTGGGGGCATTACTCACCATGGAGCCACAATTCAACCGCCACCAACGGGGACTCAACCATTGACCTATCAGCAGCAGGCGCTTGGGGGCATGGCACAGATGGGAACCATGAGTCAGCCTTCCGCTACCACTCCACCTCTGTGGATGACCCAACACCAGCAGCCTATGGGCTTGACGCAAGGTGGGGGCGATACCGCATATAATCGCACCCAACGGGCCGCCGCAGCCACCCATGATTGCCCATCAGCAATTTCCCCACCAGCAACTGGTTGGAACAATGACCGTGGGAGGAACACCCCAAGCACCGCCGCTCATGACACAGTCACCACTGACGATGCAGAGCCACCCGCACCCACCACCACAGCAGGCACATGTGGCTCAACACTCAGCGGGGACAATGGCGGCCCTGACTGCCAACATGGGACCAGCGGCTCAACCCTACTCCGCGACTGCGATTCCTGCTAGCCAGGCGTACTAGGTGTCCCAGGCGACGACACCATCAGCACACAGGATCCAGGTTCTGCCCCCTGGGATGGCATTCTTCTCCACACCCTACACTGCTACTGCACCAACGCCTTCTTCTTGGTACATGCTTCCCCCATCCATGCAGCCAAGTCTTCCCATGAACGCGGGGCAGCCCCAGATGCCTATCCCCCCGACTAGATACTCCACAACTCCACCTGCGACCCTCCCCCCGCCACCTGCTGTGACTGCGTTGACAACTAACCACAGCACCGTCCCGCAGCTACAATACATCCGCTCTGAGCCAGCGAACATTCCGCGGCTGGACTCCTTCAAGGGTGCCCCGGAGGAGGACCCCTGGGTCTGGCTCAAGCAGATTACTCTCTACGCTAGCATTGGCCGAATTCCGCCTGACCTCTACCTCGCCACCGCAGAACTCCACCTCCAGGGGCTGCAGCTGATTGGTACAATGCACGCGCACCCTTCTCATCTTTTGAGGACTTTCGCAACGCCCTCATGGAGCGCTTCAAACTTTTGACGAAGGAAGAAGCCCTGCGGAAGATCGAGAAGGAGGTCATGCGCAAGGATGAGGACATCCGCAGATTCTTAGACCAATTCCTGAACTGTACCTCCGTGGCCAAGAATCCGCAAGGGGAAGGCCTGCCGCTGTGGGTTCTCTTGCAGAACCTCATCCACACACTTCCTGATGAAATTAGCAGTCTCATGATTGCTCACCGCTACCATTCCCTCCGAGACGCGGTACAGGATGCCACGGCTATCTTCAACAGACAACGGTCCACTCGACAATACCGGGATGGTGAGACCCATGCACCCTCTTCCTCACATGCCCCGCCTCCGCAGCAGCAGAAGCCAAAAGCTTGCTATACTTGCCAAAGCCTGGAACACATTGCCCGGGATTACCCTCGTAAGTGACAAGCAGCTCCGCGCCCTGACCCAGTGTCCCAAGATCCTATGGTTCAGTAGTGGCACCAATACTACAACCAGACGTGGCCAAGTCAACAACAACAGCAGCCACAACAGCAGCAGCCACAACAACCGCATGTGCCACCTACCGGCCAAGCCCAGGCGGGGCAAGGACTCCTCCCAAATCCCCAACCAACTGCGGATCCCACCGCCGGTGCGCGCAATGTAAAATTGGACCTACCTATGGCTGAGAACGAGACTACGGAAGTACCCCCGACCCCGGAGGAAGCGGCACTCATCACACAGGCTCGCACAATAGGACTCCGTGGATGGGACATGTAGGAGGCCGCTCAGCTGCAGAGTGACTTGCACCGGATGGCAGAAGCTGTCGACGCCCGACTGCAAGATGCCGTGACAGCCCGTTCAACGCGCCCCCTGAGAAGAGTCTCACCGCGAACCCTGGGCTAGCGGATGGTCCACCGGTGGCGGCCACTCAATTTGCTTCCCCTACTACTCCCCCTGCTTCCATAGATGCCACAGACCCCGTGGAAAAGCTCTTCACCACACCCATCGCGCATGTGAACTTCTTCGATTTCATTCGGATTCATCCCGAACTGGCTCCGCGGCTCAAGGAGTAATTCACCAGAGCCATTAACCATCTCCAAATCGTGGGTATCTTCCTTACCTGCACTACCCCACCTCGCGGCACTCAAAACACCCACCAGGTCGTCGCGGAGGCACCACCAGCCTTGAGCACAGATGAAGTGGACTGGGGCTGGGCACCACAGCCTCCGGAACGACCCCGCCGCGATGACTGCCACTATGAGGTTGCGTGCTGTGTGGACTGGAGCTGTGGCCGGAAATTCCTGGCCATCATCGACACTGGCGCGACCCACACCACGATTGCCCTCCGTGTTCTCTGCTTGGTCGGCTGGGCGGAACGTATCCTCCGCACACGTCGTCTGTTCAGCAATGCGGCAGGAGGGATGGACTATGGGGACGGAGAAGTACATGGACTGCCCCTGCATGTGGGATCTCTCCATGAGCCAGTCAATGCCCAAATCACACAGGCACACACATATGATGTGCTCCTGGGAATGGACTATCTCCTTCCGCGTCAAGGCAACCTGCTGTTTTATCTGGGCGTCATGTAGCTCACCTCTGCTGTAGCTACTAAGGAGCACGCCCTCATCACTGTGGGCAACCGGGTAATGGTACCTGTCACCGACGGTGCATCCTTCTCTCTTTCAGATGCCGCGCAGGAAGATTCAGTCACCCGCTCCTGGTACAGCCAGACCCCCGCGGAGGTCATCCTGAACACGGAGTAGGTCCTCGCCGAGGAATGGCGAGAACTGGCAGCGGACCAAGCGGAACTAGGAATATGGGTAAACCTTCTTGGGTTGTGGCAGCGAAGTGAACAGGCGTTTGGTCAGGGCTTTCCCTCGGACGATGACGAGGAATTCTACCCCATCTCCGATCTATCTCCACGTCCGCCTCCCCGCTGGGATCACATCCTGCACCCTCGACTCTCAACAGCACAGAAGCAGGACCTCCGCGATCTTCTCGACTCCTTTGCGGACATCTTCGCTGGCTCCGCAACAGACCTTGGAGCAGTCAGTTCCATCCATGTCATCAACACCGGTACAGCTGCCGCCATCAAGCAGAAAGTGCACCGGATCCTCCCTGACCAAGAACGAATCATCAACGAGGGACTCGCGGAACTAAAGCACAAGGGGTCATCGTCCCTGACGTCAGCCCCTGGCGAGCTAACTTGGTCAATGTCGGCAAACTGGACGGGTCGAAACGGGTGACCTCAACCGAGTAACGGAGGAAGACGCCTATCGTATGCCGCTGATCGTCGACATTCAAGAGCGCCACCAGGGCCGCGGATGGTTTGCAAAACTGGATTTCAAGGCAGCTTACCACGCTGTCCCTATGCACAAGGACTCCATGGCGAAGACCTCCTTTGTTACCCCAGAGGGCCTCTACGCCTTCACCCGCATGCCTTTTGGCCTCCGCAATGCCAGCGCGACATTCCAGCGCGTCATGGACTCCACCCTCCGCGGCATTCCCAAGGTGAGCTGAGCCTATGGTGTATCTAATGTGCCTATGGTATATCTCATGCGCCTATGGTGTATCTAATGTGCCTATGGTATATCTCATGCGCCTATGGTGTATCTCATGTGCCTATGGTGTATTTCATGTGCCTATGGTGTATCTCATGTGCCTATGGTGTATCGCATGTGCCTATGACGTATCTCATGCACCTATGGTGTATCGCATGTGCCTATGGTGTATCTCATGCGCATATGGTGTATCTCACCTGCCTATGGTGTACATCATGTGCCAACGGTGTATCTCATGTGCATGTGGTGTATCTCATGTGCGCTATGGTGTGTCGCATACGCATATGGTGTATCTCATGCGCATATGGTGTATCTCATGCGCTAATGGTGTATTTGATGTGCCTATGGTATATCTCATGTGCCTATGGTGTACCTCATGTGCCTATGGTGTATCTCATGTGCCTATGGTGTATCGCATGTGTGCTATGGTGTATCTCGTGTGCCTATGGTATATCTCATGTGCCTATGGTGTATCTCATGTGCCTATGGTGTATCTCATGTGCCTATGGCATATCGCATGTGCATATGGTGTATATCATGTGCCTATGGTATATCTCATGTGCCTATGGTATATCTCATGTGCCTATGGTGTATCTCATGTGCCTATGGTGTATCTCATGTGCCTCTGGAATATCTCATGCGCATATGGTGTATGTCATGTGCCTATGGTTTATCTCATGTGTATATGGTGTATCTCACGTGCCTACGGTGTATCTCATGTAGCTATGGTGTATCTCATGTGCCTATGGTTCATCTCATGTACATGTGGTGTATCTCATATGAGTATGGTGTGTCACATGCGCCTATGATGTATCTCATACGCCTATGGTATATCTCATGCACCTATAGTGTATCTCATGTGCCCATGGTTTATCTCATGCGCCTATGGTGTATCGCACGCACCTATGGTGTATCTCATGTACCTATGCTATATGTCATGAGTATATGGTGTATCTCATGTGCCTATGGTGTATCTCATGCGCCTATGGTGTATCTAATGTGCCTATGGTGTATCTCATGCACCCATGGTGTATCTCATGCGCCTGTGGTGTATCTCATGTGCCTATGGTTTATCTCATGTGCCTATGGTATGTCTCATATGCCTATGCTGCATGTCATGCACCTATGGTGTGTATCATGCGACTATGGTGTGTCACATGCACCTATGGTGTATCTCATGCACCTATGGTGTGTCTCATGCACCTATGGTGTATCTCATGTGCATATGGTGCATCTCATGCGCCTATGGCGTATCTCATGTGCGTCAAGTGTATCTCATGTACCTGTGGTGTATCGCATGTGCCTATGGTGTATCGCATGCGCCTGTGGTGTATCTCATGTGCCTATGGTGTATCTCATGCGCCTATGGTGTATCTAATGTGCCTACGGTGTAGATCATGCGCCTATGGTGTATCTCACGTGCCTATGGTGTATATCACGCGTGTATGGTGTATCTCATGTGCCTATGTTGTTTCTCATCAGCCTATGGTGTATCTCATGTGCCTATGGTGTATCTCATGTACCTATGGTGTATCGCATGCGCATATGATGTATCTCATGCGCCTATGCTGTATCTAATGTGCCTATGGTGCATCTCATGCGCCTCTGGTGTATCTCATGTGCATATGGTGTATCTCATGTGCCCATGGTGTATTTCATTTGCTTATGGCGTATCTCATGTGCCTATGGTGTTTCTCATGTACCTATGGTGTATCTCATCTGCCTATGGTATATGTCATGTGCCTATAGTATATCTCATGCGCATATTGTGTATCTCATGTGTGATATGGTGTATCTCATGCACCAATGGTGTATCTCATGTGCCTGTGGTGTATCTCATGCTCATATGGTGTATCTCATGTGCCTATGGTGTATCTCATGTGCCTATGGTGTATCTCATGTGCCTATGGTGTGTCTCATGTGCCTATGGTGTATCTCATGTGTGATATGGTATATCTCATATTATTATGGTGTATCTCATGTACCTATGGTGTATCTCATATGCCTATGGTGTATCTCATGCACCTATGGTGTATCTCAGATGCCTATGGTGTATCTCATAAGCCTATGGTGTATCTCATGCGCCTATGATGTATCTCATGCCCCTATGGTATATCTCATGCGCCTATGGTGTATGTCATGTGCCAATGGTGTATTTCATGCACACATTGTGTATCGTATGTGCCTATGGAGTATCGCATGCGCCTATGGTGTATCTCGTGTATCTATGGTATATCGCATGCGCCTCTGGTGTATCTCATGCGCCTATGGTGTATCTAATATGCACATGGTATATCGCATGTGCCTATGGTGTATCGCATGCGCATATGGTGTATTTCATGCACCTATGGTGTATCCCATGTGCTTATGGTGTATCTCATGTGCCTATGGCATATAGCATGCGCCTTTGGTGTATCTCATACACCTATGGCATATCTCATGCACCTATGGTATATCTCATGCACCTATGATGTATTTCATGCACCTATGGTGTATCTCATGTGCCTATGGTGTATCGCATGCGCCTATGGTGTGTCTCATGCGCCTATGGTGTATCCCATGTGCCTATGGTGTATCTCATGTGCCTATGGTGTATCTCATGTGCCTATGACGTATCTCATGCGCCTATGGCATATCTCATGGTCCTATGGTGTATCTCATGTGTGCTATGGTGTATCTCATGTGCCTATGGTGTATCTTATGTGCCTATGGTGTATCTCATGTGGCTTTGGCATATCTCATGTGCCTATGGCGTATATCATGTGCCCATGGTATATCGCATGCGCCTATGGTGTATCTCATGTGCCTATTGTGTATCTCATGTGCCTGTGGTGTATCTCATGTGCCCATGGAATATCTCATTCGCCTATGGTGTATCTCATTTGCCTATGGGTTATCTCATGTATCTATGGTGTATCTCACGTACCTACGGTGTACCTCATGTGGCTATGGTTTATCTCACGTGCCTATGGTGCATCTCATGTACATATGGTGTATCTCATATGCCTATGGTGTATCTCATGCGCCTATGATGTATCTCATACGCCTATGGTATATCTTATACACCTATGGTGTATCTCATGCGCACATGGTGTATCTCATGTTTATATGGTATACCTCATGTGCGTATGGTATATCTCACATGCCTACGGTGTACCTCATGTGGCTATGGTGTATCTCATGCACCTAGTGTGTATCTCATGTTCCTATGGTGTATCTCATGAGTCTATGGTGTATCTCATGCGCCTATGGTGTATCTCACGTGCCTATGGTATATCTAATGTACCTATGGTGTATCTCATGTACATATGGAGTATCTCATGCGCCTGTGGTGTATCTCATGTGCCTATGATTTATCTCGCGTGCCTGTGGTGTGTCTCATGTGCCTATGGTGTATGTAATGCACCTATGGTATATATCATGCGCATATGGTGTGTCGCATGCACCTATGGTGCATCTCTTACGCCTATGGTGTATCTCATGCACATACGGTGTATCTCATGTGCCTATGGTGTATCTCATGCGCCTTTGGTGTATCTCATGTGCCTAAGGTGTATCGCATGTGCCTATGGTGTATCTCATATACCTATGGTTTATCTCATGCGCCTGTGGTGTATCTCATGTGCCTATGGTTTATCTCACGCGCCTATGGTGTATCTCATGTGCCTATGGTGTGTATCATGTGCCTATGATGTATCTCATGCGCCTATGGTGTATCTCATGTACCTATGGTGTATCGCATGCGCCTATGGTGTATCTCATACGCCTATGGTGTATCTCATGTGCTTATGTTGTATCTCATGTCCCTTTGGTGCATCTCATGCGCCTACGGTGTATATCATGCGTGTATGGTGTATCTCATGTGCCTATGGTGTATCGCATCAGCCTATGGTGTATCTCATGTGCCCATGGTGTATCTCATGTGCCTATGGTTTATATCATGCGCCTATGATGTATCTCATGCGCCTATGATGTATCTCATGTGCCTTTGGTACATCTCATGCGCCTATGGTGTATCGCATGTGCATATGGTGTATCTCATGTACCCATTTGGTGTATGTCATGTACCTATTGTGTATCACATGTGCCTATGGTGTTTCTCATGCGCCTATGCTGTATCTCATGTGCCTGTGGTATATGTCATGCGCCTATGGTGTATCTCATGCGCATATTGTGTATCTCATGTGTGATATGGTGTATCTCATGCACCAAATGGTATATCTCATGCACCTGTGGTGTATCTCATGCTTCTATGGTGTATCTCATGTGCCTATGGTGTATCTTATGTGCCTATGGTGTATCTCATGTGCCTATGGTGTATCTCATGTGCATATGGTTTATCTCATGTGGGACATGGTTTATCTCATACTATTATGGTGTATCTCATGTGCATATGGTGTATCTCATGTACCTATTGTGTATCTCATGTGCCTATGGTGTATCTCACGTGCCTATGGTATATCTCATATGCCTATGGTGTATCTCATGCACCTATGATATATCTCATGCCCCTATGGTATATCTCATGCGCCTATGGTGTATGTCATGCGCTCATGGTGTGTTGCATGCGTCCATGGTGTATCGTATGTGCCGATGGAGTATCGCATGCGCCTATGGAGTATCTCATGCGTCTATGATACATCTCATGTGCCTATGGTGTATCTGATGTGCATATGGTATATCTCATGTGCATATGGTGTATCGCATGCACCTATGGTTTATCTCCTGCGCCTATGGAGTATCGCATGTGCTTATGGTGTATCTCATGTACCTATGGCTTATCTCATGCGCCTTTGTTATATCTCATACGCCTATGGTTTATCTCATGTGCCTGTGGTGTACCTTATGTGCCTATAATATATTTCATGCGCCTATGGTGTATAGCATGCGTCTATCGTGTATATCATGTGCCTATGGTGTATCTGATGCACCTATTGTGTATATCATGTGCCTAAGGTGTATCTCATGTGCCTATGGTATATCTGATGCGCCTACGGTATATATCATGCGCCTATGGTGTATCTCATGGGGCTATGGTGTATCTCATGAGCCTATGGTGCATCTCATGTGCCTATGGTGTATCTCATGTGCCTACAGTGTATCGCATGAGTATGTGGTGTATCTCGTGTGCCTATGGTGTATCACGTGTGTGCTATGGTGTGTCCCATGTGCTTATGGTGTATCGCATGTGCATATAGTGTATCTCATGCGCCTGTGGGGTATCTCATGTGCCTATGGTGTACCTTATATGCCTATGGTGTATCTCATGTGCCTTTGATATATCTCATGCACCTATAGTACATCTCATGTGCCTATGGTGTATCTCATGCGCTTGTTGCGTATTTCATGCGCCTATGGTGTATCTCATGCACCTATGGTGTATCGCATGTGCCTATGGTGTACCTCATGCGTCTATGGTGTATCGCATGCGCATATGGTGTATCTAATGTGCCTACGGTGTATCTAATGTGCCTATGGTATATCTCATGTACCTATGGTGTATCTCATGCGCCTAAGGTGTTTCTCGTGTGCCTATGGTATATCTCATGTGCCTATGGTGTATCTCATGTTCCTATGGCGTATCTCATGTACCTATGGTGTATCTCATGTGCCCATGGTGTATCTCATGCGCATATGGTGTATCTCATGTGCCTGTGGTGTATCGCATGTGCATATGGTGTATCTCATGCGCCTACGGTGTATCTTACATGCCTATGGTGTATCTCAAGAGCCCATGGTGTATCTCATGCACCTATGGTGTATCTCATGTGCCGATGGTATATCTTATGCACCTATGATGTATCTCATGTGCCTAAGGTGTATCTCACATGCCTATGGTGTATCTCATGTGCATATGGTGTATCTCATGTATCTGTGGTGTATCTCACGTGCCTACGGTGTATCTCATATGTCTATGGTGTATCTCATGTACCTATGGTGTATCTCATGTGTGCTATGGTGTATCTCATGTACCTACGGTGTATCTCATGTGCCTATGGTGTATCTGATGCGCCTATGGTGTATCTCATGTGCCTATGGTATATCTCATATGCATATGGAGTATCTCATGTGACTATGATGTATCTCATGCGCCTATGGTATATCGCATCCACATATGGTGTATCTCATGCGCCTATGGTGTATTTCATGCGCCTATGGTGTATCTCATGCACCTGTGGCGATCTCACGCACGTATGGTGTATCTCATGAGTCTATGGTGTATCTCATGCGCCTATGGTGTATCTCATGCGCCTATGGTGTATCTAATGTGCCTGTGGTTTATCTCATCCGCCTATGGTGTATCTGATGTGCCTAAGGTGTATCTCATGCGCCTATGGTGTATCTGATGTGCCTATGGTATATCTCATGCGCCTATGGTGAATCACATGCGCCTACGTTGTATGTCATGTACCTATGGTGTATCTCATGTGCATATGGTACATCTCTGTCGGAATATTGAAGTCAACACTGGCAATCCCTCTCGGATAAAACCGAGTTCTCAATAACGGTTCAAGTCCCGCTACCGAACCACCTTGACCAACGGGCCTCTGGTCGCTCGACCGTTCGGGTCCCACTATCAAGTTATCCCCTAATAACGTGGCATCTGTCACTCGCGTCCGGCTAGCGGAAAGAAGCCGTTGGGTAGTACTCTTTGTCCTGTTCTGACCTTTAATACCGAGGATGTTCATTCCCTCAAGTTAACCAGAACAGTTCTGCACATCCTGTTCCCCTTTGGTTCCGTGGCTTCGCCGCCATGTCTTTGCTCTGCTCGCTCCTCGCATTTCCTGCCTTTGCCACCTCTCAACGCTTCGCTCCGTCACTTCCGTTCCTTCGCTCAGCTCTCTCACTCCGCCAACCATCACTTACCCCGTCAGCTCTCTCTCTCACATCAACCCGTCTACCGCTGCTACCTCGCGTCCCCGCCTCTATCAGCTCCCGCGACTAACTCTCTGGACCGCTCTTGCTTACGTCACTCTGCTGACGTACCTCTGAATGTTTCGCTGCTTCTGCCTGCTTCTGCTACTGCTGTTCCAGTGTCTGCATTCTTCTGACATGGTATCAGAGCTTCAGGCAACATCACCTGGAGATCCGTGACCGCGTCATCGTTCTGCCGCCGTCCTCGCTCCATTCTCATTCTCCTGCCGCCGCTACCGCCGTCTCGCGCCTCCTCGCTTCATCAGCAGCTGACATCAGCAGTCCTTCCTGACGAGTTCTCCACGCTGAAGAACCGCCTTGTCATCCTAAGGAGGCCCTGCGCCCATTTCTGCACCCGTGGCCGACAACCGGTGACGAGTCGCCCACATCAGCCGCAAGCAACTCTCGAGCCGCCGCCTGCCGTCAACTACCAAGAAGCTTCCTGCTCTCTGCCATACGCCGTCCCTCATCAAAGTCTGCCTCCGCCAGCATCTCCCTCTCTTTCCTCTCGCCTCATCGGCTTTGTCTGCCCCTTCCTCGCTGTCATCCTCATCTTGCCCGCATCTGTCTTCTCGAGCCGCCTTCTCACATCACCTCCTCGCCTCGTCAGCAGCTGCAGCCAAAGCTGCCGGTACCAGGATATCGGACACAACCAGTCTTCCTGCTCCCATTTCCGAGCCAACTGGGGAACAAGCCGTCACTCTCCTGACATCAGCAGTCTAGTGTCCCTGCCCGCTGCCTGGCCTCCTCTGCCGCAGCCAACTTCTTCCAGCCGACAGGATATCGGACACCACCAGTCTTCCTGCTCCCACTTCCGAGCCAACTGGGGAACAAGCCGTCACTCTCCTGAACGCGAGAAGAAGAGGTTGTGTCGCCTCCACCTGCCACGCCGCGTCTCATCTCCGTCCACTCCGCTCGTGTCGCTCTCCGTCTCTCGCCGCCTTCATCAACCCCTGGCCTTCATCCTCATCTGCCTTCATCATTCCTCCTCCTTCTCGCTTCAGTCTTCTCAACCTCACCAGCCGCCGTTCCTGCCTCCTCCGTCATCAGCATCATCTACATCGCCTCCGCATCGCCTCCTCCTTCATCATCAGCATCCTCCGCGCCGCCATCCATCTTCAGCATCAGCATCATCAGCATCATCTCCTCGCGCACGTGGTTCCGCCCCTGCGCCCACTCATCAATCAATCGTTTCCTCCGCCTCCGCATCGCCCTCAGCTCGGCACAAGGATCCGCCCGGTCGCATCGCCTTTTTCGCGACGACCTGCGCCCACGCCGAAAACTTCCTGCAGCGCACGTGGTTTCGCCCCTGCGCCCACTCATCAATCAATTGCCTCCTCCGCTTCGCATCGCTTCCTGCTCGGCACAAGGATCCGCCCGGTCGCATCGCCTCTTCCGCGGCGACCTGCGCCCACGCCGTAACTTCTCCAGCGCACGTGGTTTCGCCCCTGCGCCCACTCATCAATCAATTGCTTTTTCCGCTTCACATTGCTTCCAGCTTGGCACAAGGATCCGCCCGGTCGCATCGCCTTTTCCGCGACGACCTGCGCCCACGCCGAAACTTCTTTCAGCGCACGCGGTTTCGCCCCTGCGCCCACTCCATCATCCATCGTTTCCCCGCCATCATCCGCTTTCTCTCCGCTCGGCACACGGATCCGCCCGGTTGCATCGCCCTCTTCGCGATGACCTGCGCCCACGCCGAAACTTCCATCAGCGCATGCGGCCCGCCCCTGCGCCCAACTCGCTATCCATCATTCCTCCACTGACATCTGCTTCCACTTGGCACAAGGATCCACCTGGTCGCATCGCTTGATCAGCGAAGGTCTACGCCCACTCACTCATCAACCATCACTCCCCTCCTTTCTGGCACATCACACCCAACCACCCGCACTTGCAGCTGAAGAACAGTCCAACGAGGCCAGTACACAGGAACCGGATACCACCCGTCTCCCTGCTTAAGCTAACCGGTGGAACAAGCCGCTGTATCCGTGAAACTGATCACTCAAACAGACTGCAAATCTCTGCATCCCCCTGGAACTCACAGAGTCTGTTGTGGCAGAGCACTCTCTGAGTGTGGCGTCGTGGCAACGCCCTCCATCCCCTGCACCCACTACCCCCACCATCATCTCCAGGGGACCATACCAAGGAGAATGAGCTCTCGACGGTGTCCTCTTGGAACGACACTCTCATCAAGGTCAACTCAGCAACCAACCTTGATGAATCAGCGGTTCCTCTCGGCACTCCCTACACTGGAACAGACCATGAGCAATAACACGATCAGTGCTCTCCTTCGTGTCCAACCGTCAGTGAAGCCGATCTACTTCATTGACTGTTCAACACCCAACAGAGTATTAATTGACGTTGTCACTCATCTTCCAGAGTGCTTACGGAACTCCCCCCAACTGCACAGGAAAAGAGATGGTTCCACAAGCTACCATCAATGGAGAGTTGAGCTTCTTCTCAACCTGGGACGACTTCAGTTCCCCAAGTTCAACCTCCGACAGGTCCTGCTTGGCCTCCTAGACTCAATACTCCTTCTCGATACGGATTGGGTTGAAGCACTTCTGAAGGAGGCGCTCATCCTCACCACTCATCACTCTCTTCACCCACTCATCCGGTCACATGAAGCACTCTCTGAGGTCTGGCAAGCCCTGTATCTGTCCTGCGCATCATGTCCTTTCCAGCGTTGACTTCAAGGGGGGCTGTAGGAATATTGAAGTCAACACTGGCAATCCCTCTCGGATAAAACCGAGTTCTCAATAACGGTTCAGGTCCCGCTACCGAACCACCTTGACCAACGGGCCTCTGGTCGCTCGACCATTCGGGTCCCACTGTCAAGTTATCCCCTAATAACGTGACATCTGTCACTCGCGTCCGGCTAGCGGAATGAAGCCGTTGGGTAGTACTCTTTGTCCTGTTCTGACCTTTAATACCGAGGATGTTCATTCCCTCGAGTTAACCAGAACAGTTCTGCACATCCTGTTCCCCTTTGGTTCCG
>SZWC01003622.1:34310-46139 GCA_023375785.1 Penium margaritaceum
CTGGCACAACTCTGGCACAACTCTGGCACATCTCTGGCACAAATCTGGAACAACTTTTGCACAACTCTGGCACAACTCTGGCACAACTATGGCACATCTCTGGCATAACTCTGGCACAACTCTTGCACAACTCCGCCACAACTCCAGCACAACTCTGGCACAACTCAGGCACAACTCTGGCACAACTCGGACACAACTATGGTGCAACCCTGGCACAGCTCTGGCACAACTCTAGCACAACTCTGGCACAACTCTAGTACAAATCTGGCACAACTATCGAACACCCATTGCACAACTCTGGAACAACTATGGCACAAATCTGGCACAACTCTGGCACACCTCGGGCACAACACGGGCACAACTCGCAGTGCGAGTTGTGCCGGAGTTGTGCCACAGGTGTGCAAGACTTGCACAACTCTGGCACAACTATGGCACAACTCTGGCACAACTCTGGCACAACTATATCACAGCCCTAGCACAACTCTGGCACAGCTATGGTACAAATCTGGCACAACTCTGGCACAACTCTGGCACAACTCTGGCACAACTCTGGTACAACTCTGGCACAACTCTGGCACAACTCCGGCACAAATCTTGCACGCCTCTGCCCACATCGTTGGCCCAACTTTGGCACAACTGTGGCACAACTCTGGCACAGCTTTGGCACATCCCTGGCACAACTCAGGCACAACTATGGGACTACTCTGGCTCAACTCTGGCATACCTCTGGCACACCTCTGGCACAACTCTGGCAAGACTCTAGCACGGGTCTTGCACAACTCTGGCACAACTCTGGCACAACTCTGGCACAACTCTGTTACAACTTTGGCACAAAACTGGCACAACTCTGTTACAACCCTGGCACAACCCTGGCACAAATCTAGCACAGCTCTGGCACAAACGGGGCACGAACCTGGCACAACTCTTGCACAACTGTGAAACAACTCTGGCACAACTCTGGCACAACTCTGGCACAACTTTGGCACAACTCTGGCACAACTCTGGCACAACTCTGGCACAACTCTGGCACAAAACTGGCACAACTCTGGCTTAACCCTGGAACAACTCTGGCACAACCCTGGCATGAACCTGGTACAAATCTGGCACAGCTCTGGCATAGCTCTGGCACAACTCTGGCACAACTCTGGCACAACTCTGGGACAATTCTGGCACACCTCTTGCACAACAATAGCACATCTCTGGCACAAATCTGGCAGAACTCTGGCACAACTCTGGCACAACTCTGGCACAACTCTGGAACAAAACTGGCAAGACTGTGGCACAACTCTGGCACAACTCTGGCACAACCCTGGCAAAACTCTGGCACGACTCTTGCACAACCCTGGCACAAATCTGGCACAGCTCTGTCACAACAATGGAACAAATCTGGTACAACTCTGGCACAACTATGGCTCAAGTCTGGCACAACTCTGGCACAACTGTGGGTCATGGCCCGGGCGTTCCCCAAGGCTGACGCTGCGCACACCGCAGCGTTCATGAAGGAAGAGGTCATCTATCGGTGAGAAGGCTGCAAAATCATACAGTGCGACAATGGCTCGCAATTCGCAGGGACGTTCGCAGACGTGGCAGCGTGCTTCAACATTCAGATTGAGAATGGGGCACCATACCGGCCGCAGGCGCAAGGTCAGGTCGAGCGCATGGGGCAATCACGCAGACCATCCGGAAGTTATTGGATGACAATGCACCCTGGGACGAGCAGCTAGAAGACATCATTTTTTAATACAACATCAGGCCTCATTCCTCTGCCAGCTTCTCACCCTACATGCTACGTCACGGCCAGCAACATTGGACCATGGCTACCCTCTCGCTCATGCCGAACGCGCCGGTACTGCCACGGGAAGAGGGCGCGACCATGGCTGACGAGGTGGAGTTCATGAAACAACGGGGCACCTGGCTTCAAAAGTGCCTCCAAGAGGCTAGAACACGGGGGTATTCCGCAGCACAGCATGGGGTGGACCGTGCTAACGCTGGCCTCATGATCGACGACTTCCAGGTTGCTGACGGTGTGCGGCCGAGACAAGAGGAGGTGGGCAAGGCAAGACACAATGAAGCGACACTTCTGGACCAATGCTACCAGGTTTGGGCCGTAGATGGAGTCTATGTGTGGCTCAAGGGCCGCCACACCTCCAACATTATGGTGTGCCGTGAGCGACTCGAAAAGCTCCCGGTACGCTGGCAGGCCCTCGCGGCCGGGCAACACCCATCCCGCATTGGTACCGATGACGACGTGGAGGAAGTGGCGGCCATGTTTGCTGGCGTGCCCCAGTCTCTACATCGCCCACACCGCCCTCCCCCACCAATCACCACAACCATAGTTCCCGCAGCCGACACACCCGAACCTGTGGCCGGGGGACCCGGCTCGTTTCGTCGGGCTCTGGTGCCGGGGACGGCACCAGAGCTTCACACTTTGGCACTAGAGCATCACACGTTGGCACTAGAGCTTCAAACTTTGGCACTAGAGCATCAGACTTTGGCACTACATCATCACACTTTGGCACTAGAGCTTCACACTTTGGCACTAGAGCATCACACTTTGGCACTAGAGTTTCAAACTTTGGCACTAGAGCCTCACACTTTGGCACTAGAGCTTCACATTTTGGCACTAATGCGTCACACTTTGGCACTAGAGAATCACTTTGGCACTAGAGAGTCACACTTTGGCACTAGAGCATCACACTTTGGCACTAGAGCGTCACACTTTGGCACTAGCGCTTCACACTTTGGCACTAGAGCGTCATACTGTGGCACTAGACCTTCACAATTTAGCACTAGAGCGTCACACTTGGGCACTAGAACTTGACACGTTGGCACTAGAACGTCATACTTTGGCACAGGAGAGTCACACTTTTGCACTAGAGCGTCGCACTTTGGTACTAGAGCGTCATACTTGGGCACTAGAGTTTTGAACTTTGGCACTAGAGCGTCACACGTTGGCACTAGAGCGTCACACTTTGGCACTAGAGGGTCACACTTTGGCACTAGAGGGTCACACTTTGGCACTAGAGCATCACTATTTGGCACTAGTGCTACATACTTTGGCACTATAGCGTCACACTTTGGTACTACAGCGTCACACTTTGGCACTAGAGCTCCAAACGTAGGCACTAGAGCGTCACACTTTGGCACTAGAGCGTCACACTTTGGCACTAGAGCGTCACACGCTTGGCACAAGAGCGTCACACTTTTGCACTAGACCTTCACGCTTTGGCACTAGATCGTCACACTTTGGCACTAGAGCGTCACACGTTGGCACTAGAGTGTCACACTTTGGCACTAGAGCTTCACACTTTGGTACTAGAGCGTCACACATTGGCACTAGAGCGTCACACTTTGGCACTAGAGCATCACACTTTGGCACTAGAGCGTCACACGCTTGGCACAAGAGCGTCACACTTTTGCACTAGACCTTCACGCTTTGGCACTAGATCGTCACACTTTGGCACTAGAGCGTCACACGTTGGCACTAGAGTGTCACACTTTGGCACTAGAGCTTCACACTTTGGTACTAGAGTGTCACACATTGGCACTAGAGCGTCCCACTTTGGCACTAGAGCATCACACTTTGGCACTAGAGCGTCACACTTTGGCACTTGGGTGTAATACTTTGGCACTAGAGCTTCACACTTTGGAACTAGAGCGTCACACTTTTGAACTAGAGCATCACACTTTGGCACTAGAGCGTCACACTTTGGCACTATAGTGACATACTTTGGCACTAGAGCATCACACTTTGGCAATAGAGTGTCATACGTTTGAACTAGAGCGTCACCCTTCGGCACTAAAGTGTCACACTTTGGTACTAGAGCTTCACACTTTGGTACTACAGCGTCATACTTTGGCACTAGAGCGTCACACATTGGCACTAGAGCGTCACACTTTGGCAGTAGAGATCCACACCTTGGCACTAGAGCATCACAATTTGGCAATAGAGTGTCACACTTTGGCACTAGAGTGTCTTACTTTGGCACTAGAGCTTCACAGTTTGGTAATAGAGCATCACACTTGGCACTAGAGCGTCACACTTTGGCAGTAGAGCGTCACACTTTTTCACTAGAGCGTCACACTTTGGTACCAGAGCGTCACACTTTGGTATTAGAGCTTCACACTCTGGCACTCTAGCATCACACTTTGGCACTAGAGCATCACAGGTTGGCACAAGAGCATCACACTTTGGCACTAGAGCGTCACACCTTGGCACTAGGGTGTCACACTTTGGGAGTAGAGTTCCACACTTTGACACTAGAGCATCACACTTTGACACTAGAGTGTCACACGTTTTCACTAGAGCGTCACACTTTGGCAATATAGCTTCACACTCTGGCACTAGAGCGTCACTCCTTTGAACTAGAGTGTCACACTTTGGCACTAGAGTTTCACACTTTGGCACTAGAGCGTCCTACTTTGGCTCTAGAGTTTCGAACTTTGGCACTAGAGGGCCACATTTTGGCACTAGATTGTCACACTTTCGCAATAGAGTGTCGCACTTTGGGACTAGAGCGTCACACTTTGGCACTAGAGCGTCACACTTTGGTACTAGAGTGTCACACTTTGGCACTATAGAATCACACTTTGCCACAAGAGATTCACACTTTGGCAATAGAGCGTCACACTTTGGCACTAGAGTGTCACACGTTGGCACTAGAGCATCACACTTTGGCACTATAGCTTAAAACTTTGGCACTAGAGCTTCAGACGTTGGCAGTACAACGTCACACTTTGGCACTAGAGCGTCACACTTTGGCACTAGAGCATCACACTTTGGCACTAGAGCTTTACACTTTGGCACTAAAGTGTCACACTTTGGCACTACAGCGTCACACTTTGGCACTAGAGCGTCACACCTTGGCACTAGAGCTCCAAACGTTGGCATTCTAGCGTCACACTTTGGAAGTAGAGCGTCACACTTTGGCACTACAGCGTCACACATTTGGCAATAGAGCATCAAACTTTGGCACTAGACCTTCACACTTTGGCACTAGAGCGTCCCATTTTGGCACTAGAGCGTCACACTTTGGCACTAGAGCGTCACACTTTGGCACTAGAGCGTCACACTTTGGCACTAGAGCTTCACACTTTGGCACTAGAGCGTCACACTTTGGCACTAGAGCGTCACTCTTTGGCACTAGAGCGTCCCATTTTGGCACTAGAGCATCAACCTTTGGCACTAGAGCGTCACATTTTGGCACTAGAGCGTCACACTTTGGCACTAGAGCGTCATACTTTGGCACTAGAGCTTCACACTTTGGCACCAGAGCGTTACACTTTGGCACTAGAGCTTCACACTTTGGCACTAGAGCATCACACTTTGGAACTAGAGCGTCAAACTTTGGCACTAGAGCGTCACACATTGGCAGTAGAGCATCACACGTTGGCACTAGAGTTTCGAATTTTGGCACTTGAGCGTCACACTTTGGCACTAGAGCATCACACTTTGGCAGTAGAGCGTCACACTTTGGCACTATAGCGTCATCCATTGGCACAAAAGCGTCACACTCTGGGACTAGAGCGTCACACTTTGGCACTAGAGCGTCACACATTGGCACTAGAGTGTCACTCTTTGGCACTAGAGCGTCACACTTTGGCACTAGAGCGTCACACATTGGCACTAGCGCTTCACACTTTGGTACTAGAGCGTGACACTTTGGCACTAGAGTGTCATACTTTGGCACTAGACCTCTCACGTTCGCACTAGAGTTTCGAACATTGGCACTAGAGCGTCACACTTTGGCACTAGAGCGTCACACTTTGGCACTATAGCGTCACACTTTGGCACTAGAGTGTCACACTTTGGAACTAGACCGTCACACTTTGGCACTAGAGCGTCACACTTTGGCACTAGAGCGTCAGACTTTGGCACTAGAGAGTCACACTTTCGTACTTTAGATACACACTTTGTCACAAGAGCGTCACACTTTGACACTAAAGTGTAACACTTTGGTACTAGAGCATCACACTTTGGAACTAGAGCTTCAAACATTGGCACTAGAGCATCAGACTTTGGAACTACAGCGTCACACTTTGGCACTAGAGCATCACACCTTGGCATTAGAGCATCACACTTTGGTACTAGAGTTTCAAACTTTGGCACTAGAGCCTCACTCTTTGGCACTAGAGAGTCACACTTTGGCACTAGAGCATCACACATTGGCACTAGAGCGTCACACTTTGGCACTAGAGCGTCACACTTTGGCACTAGAGTATCACACTTTGGCACTAGAGCGTCACACTTTGGCACTAGCGCTTCACACCTTGGCACTAGAGCGTCACTAGGTTGCACTAGACCTTCACACTTTGGCACTAGAGCGTCACACTTGGGCACTAGAGCTTCACACTCTGGCATTAGAGCGTCACACTTTGGCACAGGAGAGTCACACTTTGGCAATAGAGCATCACACTTTCGTACTAGAGTGTCACACATGGGCACTGGAGTTTCGAACTTTGGCACTAGAGCGTCACACTTTGGTACTAGAGCATCACACTTTGGCACTTGAGCATCCCACTTAGGCAGTAGAGCGTCACACTTTGACACTAGAGCATCACACTTTAGCACTAGAGATCCACAATTTGGCACCATAGTGTCACACTTTGGCACTACAGCATCATACTTTGGTACTAGAGCATCACACTTTGGAACTAGAGCTCCAAACGCTGGCACTAAAGTGTCACATCTTAGCACTGGAGCTTCACACTTTGGCATTCGAGCGTCACACTTTGGCACTAGAGCATCACACTTTGGCAGTAGAGCATCACACTTTGGCACTAGTGCTTCACACCTTGGCACTAGAGCGTCACACTTTGGCACTAGAGTTCCACACTTTGGCACTAGAGCGTCACACTTTGACACTAGAGCGTCACACTTTGGCACTAGAGCGTCACACTTTGGCACTAGAGTATCACACTTTGGCACTAGAGCGTCCCAGTTTGGCACTAGATCGTCACACTTTGGCACTAGAGCGCCACACTTTGGCACTAGAGCATCATTCTTTGGCACTAGAGCGTCACACTCTGGCACTAGAGCATCACACTCTGGCACTAGGGCGTCACACTTTGGCACTAGAGCCTCAGACTTTGGCACTGTAGCATCACACTTTGGCACTAGAGTGTCACAGTTTGGCACTAGAGCGTCACAATTTGGCACTAGAGCGTCACACTTGGGCACTAGAGCTTCACACTCTGGCACTAGAGCCGCACACTATGGCACTAGAGATTCACACTTTGGCACTAGAGTGTCACACGTTGGCACTAGAGCATCACACTTTGGCACTAGTGCTTCACACCTTGGCACTAGAGCGTCACACTTTGGCACTAGAGTTCCACACTTTGGCACTAGAGCGTCACACTTTGACACTAGAGCGTCACACTTTGGCACTAGAGCGTCACACTTTGGCACTAGAGCTTCACACTCTGGCACTAGAGCGTCACTCATTGGAACCAGAGATTCACAGTTTGGCACTAGAGAATCACACATTGGCACTAGGACGTCACACTTTGGCACTAGAGTTTCGAAATTTGGCACTAGAGCGTCACATTTTGGCACTAGAGAGTCACACATTGGCAATAGAGTGTCGCACTTTGGACCTAGAGAGTCACACTTTGGCACTATAGCGTCACACTTTGGTACTAGAGCGTCAAACTTTGGCACTAGAGCATCACATTTTGACACTAGAGATTCACACTTTGGCACTAGAGTGTCACACTTTGGCACGAGAGTGTCACACTTTGGCACTATAGCGTCACACTTTGCCACTAGAGCTTCAAACTTTGGCACTAGAGCGTCAGAATTTGGCACTACAGCATCACACGTTGGCAGTAGAGCGTCACACTTTGGCACTAGAGCATCACACTTTGGCACTAGAGCTCCAGAAATTGGCACTAGAGCGTCACCCTTTGGCACTACAGCGTCACACATTGGCACTAGAGCGTCACACTTTGGCACCAGGGCTCCAAATGTTGGCATTAGAGTGTCACACTTTGACACTAGAGCGTCACACTTTGGCACTAAAGCGTCACACGTTTGGCACTCGAGCATCACACTTTGGCACTATACCTTCACACTTTGGCACTAGAGCGTCACACTTTGGCACTAGAGCTTCATACTTTGGTACTAGAGCGTGACACTTTGGCACTAGAGCGTCCCACTTTGGCACTAGAGCGTCACACTTTGGCACTAGGGCGTCACGCTTTGGCACTTGAGCGCCACACTCTGGCACTAGAGCTTCACACTTTGGCACTAGACTGTCATACAGTGGCACTAAATCTTCACACATTGGCACCAAAGCGTTACACTTTGGCTCTAGAGCTTCACACTTTGGCACAAGAGCGTCACACATTGGAACTAGAGCATCACAATTTGGCACTAGAGCATCACACATCGGCACTAGAGGATCACACATTGGCAATAGAGTTTCGAACTTTGGCACTTGATCGTTACACTTTGGCACTAGAGCGTCACACTTTGACACAAGAGCTTCTTTCTTTGGAAGTAGAGCTTCAGACTTAGGCACAAGAGCGTCACACTTTGGCACTAGAGCATCACAATTTGGCACTAGAGCATCAGACTTTGGCACTAGAGCGTCACCCTTTGGCACAAACACGTCACACTTTGGGACTAGAGCATCACACTTTGGCACTAGAGCGTCACACTTTGGCACTATAGCGTCATACTCTGGCACTAGAGCATCACACTTTGGCACTAGAGCGTCACACTTTGGCACTAGCGCTTTACACTTTTGCACTATAGCGTCACACGGTGGCACTAGACCTTCACACTTTGGTACTAGAGCGTCATACTTTGGCACTAGAGCTTCACACCTTGGCACTGGAGCGTCACACTTTGGCGCAATAGAGTCACACTTTGGCACTAGAGCGTCACACTTTGGCACTAGAGTGTCACACTTGGGCACTAGAGTTTCAAACTTTGGCACCAGAGAGTCACACTTTGGAACTAGAGCGTCACACTTTGGCACTAGAGCCTCACACCTTGGCATTAGAGTTTCGAACTTTGGCACTAGAGTGTCACACTTTGGCACTAGAGCATCACACGCATGCAACAGAGTGTCACACTTTGGAACTAGAGCGTCACACTTTGGCACTAGAGCGTCACACCTTGGTACTAATGCGTCACACGTTGGCACTAGAGCATCACCCATTCGGCACTAGAGATTTACACTTTGGCACAAAAGCGTCACACTTTGGAGCTAAAGTAGAACACTTTGGCACTAGAGCGTCACAATTTGGCACTAGAGCTTCAAACGTTGGCACTATAGCGTCTGTCTTTGGCACTACAGCGTCACACTTTGGCACTAGAGCCTCACACTTTGGCACTAGAGCATCACACTTTGGCACTATCGCGTCACACTTTGGCACTAGACCATCACACTTTGGCACTAGAGCGTCACAATTTGGCACTAGAGCGTCACACATTGGCACTAGAGCGTCACACTTTGGCACTAGCGCTTCACACTTTGGTACTAGATTGTCACACTGTGGCACTAGACCTTCACAGTTTGGCACTAGAGTGTCACAATTGGGCACTATAGCTTCACACTTTGGCACTAGATCGTCACACGTTGGCATAGGAGAGTCACACTTTAGCACTACAACGTCACTCTTTGGTACTAGAGCGTAACACTTGGGCACTATAGTTTCAACCTTTGGTACTAGAGCGTCACACTTTGGCACTAGAGCGTCACTCATTCGCACTAGAGCGTCACACTTAGGGACTAGAGCGTCACACTTTGGCACTAGAACATCACACTTTGGCACTAGAGCTCCACGTTTTGGCACTATAGCGTCACAATTTGGCTCTACAGCGTCACACTTTGGCACTAGAGCATCACACTTTGGAACTAGAGCTCCAAACGTTGGCACTAGATCGTCACACTTTGGCACTAGAGCGTCACACTTTGGCACTAGAACGTCACACGCTTGGCACTAGAGCGTCACACTTTTGCACTATAGCTTCATACGTTGGTACTAGAGCATCACACTTTGGCACTAGAGCGTCCCACTTTGGCACTTGAGCGCCACATTTTGGCACTACAGCTTCACACTTTGGCACTACATAGTCATACTTTGGCACTAGAGCTTCACACTTTGGCAGCAAAGAGTTACACTTTGGCACTAGAGCTTCACACACTGGCACTAGAGCATCACACTTTGGAACTAGAGCGTCACACTTTGGCACTAGAGCGTCACACATTGGCAGTAGAGCATCACACATTGGCAATAGAGTTTTGAACATTGGCACTAGATCGTCACACTTTGGCACTAGAGCGTCACACTTTGACACAAGAGCTTCACACATTGGCACTAGAGCTTCACACTTTGGCACTAGAGGGTCAGACTTTAGCACTAGAGAGTCACCCTTTGGCACAAGAGCGTCACACTTTGGGACTAGAGCGTCACACTTTGGCACTAGAGTGTCAGACGTTGGCACTAGAGCGTCATACTTTGGCACTAGAGCGTCACACTTTTGGCACTAGAGCATCACACGTTGGCAGTAGCGCTTCACAGTTTGGCACTAGAGTATCACACTGTGGCACTAGACCTTCACACTTTGGTACTAGAGCGTCACACTTTGGCACTAGAGCTTCACACTTTGGCACTGGAGCTTCACACTTTGGCACAATATAGTCACACTTTGGCACTAGAGCATCACACTTGGGCACTAGAGTATCACACTTGGGTACTAGAGTTTCAAACCTTGGCACTAGAGCATCTCACTTTGGCACTAGAGCGTCACACTTTGGCACTAGAGCCTCACACCTTGGCACTAGAGTTTCGAACTTTGGCACTAGAGCATCACACTTTGGCACTAGAGCGTCACACTTTTGCAATAGAGTGTCGCACTTTGGAACTAGAGCGTCACACTTTGGCACTAGAGCGTCACACTTTGGTACTAGAGCATCACACTTTGCTACTAGAGCATCACACTTTGGCACTAGAGATTCACACTTTGGCACAAGAGCGTCACACATTGGCACTAGAGCTTCAAACATTGGCACTAGAGCGTCAGACTTTGACACTAGAGCGTCACACTTTGGCACTAGAGCGTCACACTTTGGCACTAGAGCATCACACTTTGGCACTAGAGTTTCAAACTTTGGCACTAGAGCCTCACACTTTGGCACTAGAGTGTCACACTTTGGCACTAGCGCGTCACACTTTGGCACTAGAGTGTCACACTTTGGCACTAGAGCGTCACACCTGTCAGAACCTGAATCCGACAACAATACTTCCTCGGACTGAACTCCGGAAAAATGCACCAAGACATCCGGTGCAAGTCCACGAGTTCTGCTCCGCAGCCAATGGCCATAAGCGAAATGCACGACATCAAGCGAAGAACCAAGGCCGTTGGAACAACATGTGAACATATTCGCGACGCGTCCGGCTAGCGTTAAGAAGCCGTTCTCACTACTAGTTTGTCCTTTTCTGAACTGTATATACAGAGGATATTCATTCCCTCTCAAGATAACCAGAATAGTTCTGCCCATCCTGTTCCCCTTTGGTTCCGCGGCTTCGCCGCCGTGTCTTCGCTCTGTCAGAAGAATGCAGACATGAGAGCAGCAGTAGCAGAAGCGAGCAGAAGCATTGGGACATGCAGATGTACGTCAGCAGAGTGACGTGAGCGAGAGCGGTTCGAGGAGTTAGTCGCGGGAGCTGATGAGGGCTGAGATGCGAGGTAGCGCAGGTAGACAGGTTGATGTGAGAGAGAGTGCTGGTGAAGGGAATGATGGTTGGCGGAGTATGAGAGCTGAGCGAAGGATTGAGAGTGACGGAGCGAAGCGTTGAGAGTTGGCGAAGACA
>SZWC01003622.1:49709-97867 GCA_023375785.1 Penium margaritaceum
AATAGTAGAAGCGAGCAGAAGCATTGGGACATGCAGATGTACGTCAGCAGAGTGACGTGAGCGAGAGCGGTTCGAGGAGTTAGTCGCGGGAGCTGATGAGGGCTGAGATGCGAGGTAGCGCAGGTAGACAGGTTGATGTGAGAGAGAGTGCTGGTGAAGGGAATGATGGTTGGCGGAGTATGAGAGCTGAGCGAAGGAGCGAGAGTGACGGAGCGAAGCGTTGAGAGTTGGCGAAGACAGAAAGTGCGAGGGACAAGCAGAGCAAAGACACGGCGGCGAAGCCGCGGAACCAAGGGGGAACACGATGAGTAGAACTATTCTGGTTAAACTAGGAGGGAATGAACATCCTCCTTATATCACAATAGAACAGGACAAATCATATGCAATGGCTTCTTGTGCACTAGCCGGACGTGCTTGCGGCCGAGCTGCTTATTAGGGGATTCCTCGGTAGGATGGCCGTTGATAGGTCGAGGATCGTTAACGGCTAGTCAGTGGTGATGACCGAGTTGGTTCTAAGCCGGATCTAAACCGTTATTGAGAGTTTAATCTCGGGTGTGTCATGCTCTGTCAGATTCATATTCCGACACGCTCTGCTCGTTCCTCGCATTTCCTGCCTTCGCTACCTCTCAACGCTTCGCTCCGTCACTCTCGCTCCTTCGCTCAGCTCTCTCACTCCGCCAACCATCACTCACCTCGTCAGCTCTCTCTCACTTCAACCCTTCTACCACCGCTACCTCGCGTCCCAGCCTCTATCAGCTCCCGCGACTAACTCTCTGGACCACTCTTGCTTACGTCACTCTGCTGACGTACACCTGATTGTTCCGCTGCTTCTGCCTGCTTCTGCTGTCGGTGTTCTCGTATCTACATTCTTCTGGCATGGTATCAGAGCTTCAGGCGACATCACCTGGAGTTCCGTGATCACGTCATTGCTTTGCCGCCATCCTTACTCCACTGCTTCGACTCATATTCCCCTGCCGCCGCCACCGCCGTCTTGCGCCTCCTCGCTTCATCCGCAACTGACATCAGAAACTCTGCCTGACGAGTACCTCACGCTGAAGAAACGCCTCGCCGACCTAAGAAGGCCATGCGCCCATTTTCAGCGCCAGTGGCTAACAACTGGTGACGAGTCGCCCACATCTGCCGCAAGCATCTCTCGAGCCGCCGCCTGCCGTCAACTACCAAGAAGCTTCCTGCCGCCTCCCATCCGCCGCCACCTCGTCGCACCTGCCTCTGCTGGCATCTCCTCCCTTCTTCATCCTGCCTCATCAGCTTCATCTGCTCCTTCCTCGCCGCCATCTTCATCTTGCCTGCATCTATCGTCTCGAGCCACCTTCTCGCATCACCTCCTCACCTCGTCAGCAGCTGCAGCCAAAGCTGCCGCTGCCAGGACATCGGACACCACCAGTCTTCCTGCTCCCATTTCCGAGCCAACTAGGGAACAAGCCGTCACTCTCCTGGCATCAGCAGTCTAGTGTCCCTGCCCGCTGCCTGACTTCCTTTGCCGCAGCCAACTTCTTTCAGCTGACAGGATATCGGACACCACCAGTCTTCCTGCTCCCACTTCCGAGCCAACTGGGGAACAAGCCGTCACTCTCATGAACGCGAAAAGAAGTGGTTGTGTCGCCTCCACCTGCCGCGCCGCGTCTCATCCCCTCCTTCTCCGCTCACGTCGCTCCTTGCCTCTCGCCTCCTCCATGATCATCATCATCCACACCGCCTCCGCATCACCTCCTCCTCATCATCAGCATCCTCTGCGTCACCCTCCTATCCATCATCCGCATCAGCATCACTTTATCGCGCACGTGGTTCCGCCCCTGCGCCCACTCATCACATCAATCGCTTCCTCCGCTTCCGCAAATTGCTTCCATCTCGGCACAAGGATCCGCCCGGCCGCATCGCCTTTCTGCAACGGCCTGCGCCCACGCCAAAACATCCTTCAGCGCACGTGGTTCCGCCCTTGCGCCCACTCATCAATCAGTCGTTTCCTCCACCTCCGCATCGCGTTCAGCTCGGCACAAGGATCCGCCCGGTCCCATCGCCCTTTCCGCGACGACCTGCGCCCACGTCGAAAACTCCGCAGCGCACGTGGTTTCGCCCTTGCGCCCATTCATCCATCAATCGTTTCCTCCACTTCAGCATCAACTTCAGCCCGACACAAGGATCCACCCGGTCATATCGCTCGAATCGCGACGACCTGCGCCCACGCCGAACCTTCCTTCAGCGCACGCGGTTCGCCCCTGCGCCCACTCCATCATCATCAGCCTCCAATTCATCATCAGTAATCATCAGCATCTGTGAACGGCACAAGGATCCGCCCGGTCGCATCGCCCATTTCCGCGACGACCTGCGGCCACGCTGAAACTTCCTGCAGCGCACGCGGTTCGCCCCTGCGCCCTCTCCATCATCAACCATTCCTCCATCCTCCACGACATCCTCTGCTCAACACAAAGACCTGCCCTTTTTGGACTAACAGCCTTGCAACAACAGCTTCTCCTCGCCCACAACTCCCTCACCTACATCAGCTCAAGAAACTCATCAAAAGTATCAATGGGAAATCCTTGGGCATACTGTCCATTCTTGGCTGAAGATGGCCAGAACATTCTTCTGTGGACACGAAGTATATGGTCCACAGGAAAACTCATCTCAATTCGAGGATATGGCTTCTGCGACCTCTTCCAGGGAAGCTTCAAACACCTTCGGACTGCTCACACATCTCCCTCAGCACTCAACGCAGCAACCACCTCAGCCTGGGATCAACTGAAGACCATCATGCACCCCTCCTACCACACCCTAGTGGAGGAAGCAAGTAGCGCACCTGACCTCTGGTACAGGTTGCTACAAACAGCATGGGAAAGACAACACATCTCCTCAACAACTCTCCTCGTAACGGCTCTCTCTCCAATCCACTTGGACAAGCTGTACTACAGACCCCCTGGCCATGATCCCACACAACCCACCAGAGAGTCCACCAATTTGGAAACCTGGCAACGTGCGGCCTACTCACAGCTAAAGCCCTATCTACTGCATGGATTTGCCATCACCAACGGCCTGCTAGACGAACAAAAGTACCTTGGGAAAGTCTGCAGCACTGGTGAATTCACAAGAAAGCTTGAGGCTTTCAACAGAGACATGCGAGAAGGACTGAAAGAACTCATTGAGCCTAACCTGCATCCTCTGCTGACGAGGGAACCCGGCAACCTTGCTGGGATGTGGAGGCAGCGAATCTACCATAGTGGAGGCTATGTGCCACCTCACCAAAACTACATCTACAACCAGCGAGCAACAATGATAGCTCCACCCATAAGGCGCGTCGCCATCAGATCAGCTCCAACTGAACAACGCGTCACTGTGTCGGATTCACGGAGGGTGTCAGAACCTGAATCCGACAACAATACTTCCTCG
This sequence comes from Penium margaritaceum, assembly GCA_023375785.1. NCBI lineage: Eukaryota > Viridiplantae > Streptophyta > Zygnematophyceae > Desmidiales > Peniaceae > Penium > Penium margaritaceum. The sequence goes on from SZWC01003622.1 coordinate 53,112, forward strand.
GACTGAACTCCGGAAAAATGCACCAAGACATCCGGTGCAAGTCCACGAGTTCTGCTCCGCACCCAACAGCCATAAGCGAAATGCACGACATCAAGCGAAGAACAAAGGCCGTTGGAACAACATGCAAACATATTCGCGACGCGTCCAGGTAGCGTTAAGAAGCCGTTCTCACTACTAGTTTGTCCTGTTCTGAACTGTATATACAGAGGATGTTCATTCCCTTTCAAGATAACCAGAACAGTTCTGCCCATCATGTTCCCCTTTGGTTCCGCGGCTTCGCCGCCGTGTCTTCGCTCTGCTCGTTCCTCGCATTTCCTACCTTCGCCACCTCTCAACGCTTCGCTCCGTCACTCTCGCTCCTTCGCTCAGCTATCTCACTCCGCCAACCATCACTCACCTCGTCAGCTCTCTCTGGACCACTCTTGCTTACATCACTCTGCTGACGTACAGCTGAATGTTCTGCTGCTTCTGCCTGCTTCTGCTACCGCTGTTCTCGTATCTGCATTCCTCTGACAACACCTTGGCACTGTAGCGTCACACTTTGGCATTAGATCGTCACACTTTGGCACTAGCGCTTCACACTTTGGCACTAGAGCGTCACACTGTGGAGCTAGACCTTCACACTTTGGCACTAGAGCGTCACACTTGGGCACTATAGCTTCACTCTTTCGCACTAGCGCGTCACACTTTGGCACAGGAGAGTCACACTTTGGCACTAGAGCGTCATACTTTGGTACTATAGCATCACACTTGGGCACTAGAGTTTCAAACGTTGGCACTAGAGCATCACACTTTGGCACTAGAGCCTCACACATTGGCAATAGAGCGTTACACTTTGGGACTAGAGCGTCATACTTTGGCACTAGAACATCACACTTTGGCACTAGAGCTCCACACTTTGGCACTATAGCGTCACACTTTGGCACTACAGCGTCACACTTTGGCACTAGAGCGTCACACCTTGGAACTAGAGCTCCAAACGCTGGCTCTAGAGCATCACACTTTAACACTAGAGCGTCACACTTTGGCACTAGAGCGTCACACGTTTTGGCACTAGAGCGTCACACTTTGGCACTAGACCTTCACACTTTGGCACTAGATCGTCACACTTTGGCACTAGAGCATCACACCTTGGCACTAGAGTGTCACACTTTGGCACTAGAGCTTCACACTTTGGTACTAGAGCATCAACCTTTGGCACTAGAGCGTCACACTTTGGAACTAGAGCGTCACACTTTGGCACTAGAGCATCCCACTTTGGCACCAGAGCGTCAACCTTTGGCACTAGAGCGTCACACTTTGGCACTTGGGCATCACACTTTGGCACTAGAGCTTCACACTTTGGCACTAGAGTGTCACACTTTGGAACAAGAGCGTCACACTTTAGCACTAGAGCGTCACACTTTGGCACTAGAGTGTCACACTTTGGCACTGGAGCGTCACACTTTGGCACTAGAGCGTCATACTTTGGTACTAGAGCATCACACTTTGGCACTGGAGCGTCACACTTTGACACTAGAGATCCACACTTTGGCACTATAGCGTCACACGTTGGCAGTAGAGTTTCTCACTTTGGTGCTAGAGTTTCGAACTTTGGCACTAGAGACTCACACTTTGGTACTAGAGCATCACACTTTGGCACTAGAGCGTCACCCTTTGGCACTATAGTGTCACACTTTGGCGCTAGAGCGTCACACTTTTGCACTAGAGCTTCACACTTTGGCACTTGACCATCACACTTTGGCACTGGAGCATCACACTTTGGCAGTAGAGCATCAGACTGTGGCACTAGAGTTTCACACCTTGGCAGTAGAGCGTCTGACTTTGGCACTAGAGTTCCACACTTTGGCACTACAGCGTCACACTTTGACACTAGAGCGTCACACTTTGGCACTATAACGTCACACTTTGGCACTAGTGCATCACACTTTGGCACTAGAGCTTTGAACTTTGGCACTAGAGCGTCACACTTCGGCACTAGAGCATCAACGTTTGGTACTAGAGCATCACACTTTGGAACTAGAGCGTCACTTCTTGGAACTAGAGCGTGACACTTTGGTACTATAGTGTCACACTTTGGCACTATAGTGTCACACTTGGGAAGTAGAGCGTCACACTTTGGTACTAGAGTTTCGAACATTGGTACTAGAGCGTCACATTTTGGCACTAGAGCATCACACGTTGGCAATAGAGTGTCGTACTTTGGAGCTAGAGCGTCACACGTTGGCACTAGAGCGTCACACTTTGGCACTAGAGATTCACACATTGGCACTAGAGCGTCACACTTTGGCACTACAGCGTCAGACTTTGGCACTAGAGCGTCACACTTTGGCACTGTAGCATCACACGTTGGCACTAGAGCGTCACACTTTGGAATTAGAGCGTCACACTTTGGCACTAGAGCGTCACACTTTGGCACTACAGTGTCACACGTTGGCACTAGCGCTTCACACTTTGGCACTAGAGCGTCACACTGTGGCACTAGACCTTCACACTTCGATACTTGAGCGTCACACTTTGGCACTAGAGCTTCACACTTTGGCACTAGAGTGTCATACTTTGGCACAGGAGAGTCACACTTTGGCACTAGAGAGTCACACTTTGGCACTATAGCGTCACACATGGGCACTAGAGTTTCGAACTTTGGCACTTGAGCGTCACACTTTGGCACTAGAGCGTCAAAGTTTGGCAGTAGAGCATCACACTTTGGAACTAGAGCATCACGCTTTGGCACTATAGCGTCACACTTTGGCACTAGAGCCTCACACTTTGGCACTATAGTTTTGAACTTTGGCACTAGAGCGTCACACTTTGGCACTAGAGTGTCACACTTTTGCAAAGGAGTATCGCACTTTGGAACTAGAGCATCATACTTTGGCACTAGAGCGTCACACTTTGGTACTAGAGCAAGCCCAAGACAACTGGAGCAAGCCCAAGACAACTGGAGCAATGTCAGGACAGCTGGAGCACATACAGGACAACTAGAGCAAGGCCGAGACAACTGGAGCAAGCCCAATACAACTAGAGCAAGCCCAGGACAAGTGGACCAAGCCCAATACAACTGGAGAAGGCTAAGACAACTTGAGCAAGGCCAAACCAACTGGAGCAAGCCCAAGACAACTGGAGCAAGCCCAAGACAGCTGGAGCAAGCCCAAGAAAACTGGAGCAAGGCCAAGACAACTGGAGCAACCCCAAGACACATAGAGGAAGCCCAAAACGACTGGAGCAAGGCCAAGACAAATGGAGCAAGGCCAAGAGAGCTGGAGCACGCCCAATGCAACTAGACCAAACCCAAGACAACTGGAGCCAGTATAGGACAGCTGGAGCAGGGCTAAGACAACTGGAGCAATCCAAATACAACTTGAGCAAGCCATGGATAACTGGAGCAAGGCCAATTCAACTGGAGCAAGCCCAGAAAAACTGGAGAAAGCCCGAGATAAATGGAGCAAGGCCAAGACAACTGGAGCTAACACAAGAAAAATGGAGCCAGTCCAAGACAATTGAAGCAATCCCAAGACAACCGGAGCAAGCCTGGGACAAGTGGACCAATCCCAAGACAACTGGATCAAGTCCAAGACAACTCGAGCAAGGCCAAGACAACTAGAGCAAGCCCGAGACAACTGAAGCAAGCCCAAGACAACGGGAGCAAGTCCAAGATATCTGAAGTAAGGCCACTACAATTAGAGCAAGCCCAAGAAAATGGGAGCAAGCCCAAGACAACTGGGACAAGCCCGAGACAACTGGAGCAATGCCAGGACAACTGGAGCACGTACAGGACAACTAGAGTAAGGCCGGGACAACTAGAGCAAGCCCAATACAACTAGAGCAAGCCCAGGACAAGTGGACCAAGCCCAATACAACTGGAGCAGGCTAAGACAACTTGAGCAAGGCCAAGCCAACTGGAGAAAGTCCAAGACAACTGGAGCAAGCCCAAGACAGCTGGAGCAAGCCCAAGATTATTGGAGCAAGGCCAAGACAACTGGAGCAACCCCAAGACACATAGAGGAAGCCCAAAACGACTGGAGCAAGGCCAAGAAAACTGGAGCAAGGCCAAGACAGCTGGAGCACGCCCAATGCAACTGGAGCAAGGCCAAGACAATTGGAGCCAGTCTAGGACAGATGGAGCAGGGCTAAGACAACTGGAGCAATCCAAATACAACTTGAGCAAGCCACGGATAACTGGAGCAAGGCCAAGACAACTGGAGCAAGCCCAGAAAATTTAGAGAAAGCCCAAGATAAATGGAGCAAGGCCTATACAAATGGAGCAAACACAAGACAACTGGAGCAAGTCCAAGACAATTGAAGCAATCCCAAGACAACCGGAGCAAGCCTGAGACAAGTGGACCAATCCCAAGTCAACTGGATCAAGGCCAAGACAACTTCAGCAAGGCCAAGACAAATAGAGCAAGCCCGAGACAACTGAAGCAAGCCCACTAGAACGGGAGCAAGTCCAAGACAACTGAAGTAAGGCCAATACAATTGGAGCAAGCCCAAGACAAATGGAGCAAGCCCAAGACAACATGAGCAAAGCCAATACTACTGGACCAAGCCCAAGACAACTGGAGCAAGCCCAAGATAATTGGAGCAAGCCCAAGACAGTTGGAGCAAGCCCACGAAAACTGGAGCAAGGCCAAGACAACTGGAGCAAGCCCAAAACACCTGCTGCAAGCCGAAAACAACTGGAGCAAGGCCAAGACAACTGGGCCTGCTCTAGTTGTATTTGGCTTGCTCCACATGTCTTGGGCTTGCTCGAGTTTTCTTGGCCTTGCTCCAGATGTCTTGGCCTTGCTCCAGTTGTCTTGGCCTTGCTCCAGTTATCTTGGGCTTGCTCCAGTCGTCTTGGGCTTGTCCCAGTTATATTGGGCTTGCTCCAGGTTTCCTAACCTTGCTCCAGTTGTCCTGGTCTTGCTATAGCTGTATTGGCATTGCTCCAATTGTTTTGGCCTTGCTCTAGTAGTCTTGGTCTTCCTCCAGTTGTCTTGGCCTTGCTCCAGTTGTCTTGGACGTGCTCCAGTTGTTTTGGGCTTGCTCCAGCTGTCTTGGCTTTGCTCCAGTTGTCTTGGCCTTGCTCCAGCTGTCTTTGGCCTGCTCTAGTTGTCTTGGGCCTGCTCCAGTTGTCTTGAACTTGCTCCAGTTTTATTGGCCTTGCTCCAGTTAATTTGGCCTTACCTGAGTTGCCTTGGGCTTGCTCTAGTTGCCTTGGGATTGCTCCATTTGTCTTGGCCTTGCTCCCGTTGTCTTGGGTTTGCTCCAGTTGTCTTGAGATTGCTCCAGTTGTCTTGGCCTTGCTCCAGTTTTATTGGCCTTGCTCCAGTTGTTTTTGACTTGCTCCAGATGTCTTGGGCTTGCTCCGGTTGTCTTGGCCTTGCTCCAGTTTTCTTGGGCTTGCTCCAGTTTTCTTGAGCTAGCTCCAGTTGTCTTGGGCTTGCTCCACTTGTCCTGGCATTGTCCCATTTGTCTTAGGCTTGCTCCAGTTGTCTTGGACTTGTCCCAGTTGTCTTGGGCTCGCTCCCATTTTCTTGGGCTTGCTCCAGTTGTCTTGGACTTGCTCTAGGCTTATTGGATTTACTCCAGCTTTCTTGGCATTCCTCCAGTTGTCATAGGCTTGCTCCAGTTGTATTGGACTTTCCCCATTTGTCTGAGGCTTACTCCACTTGTCTTTGGCTTTCTGCAGTTGTCTTGGGCTTGCTCCAGTTGTCTTGGCCTTGTTCCGGCTGTATTGGGCTTGCTCTAGTTGTCTTGGGATTGCTCTAGCTGTCTTGGGCTTTCCCGCGTTGTCTTGGCATTGTTCCAGTTGTCTTTGGCTTGCTATGGTTGTATTGGCATTGCTCCAGTTGTCTTGGCCTTGCTCAAGTTTTATTGGGCTTGCTCCAGTTGTCTTGGACTTGCTTCAGTTGTCTTGGGCTTGTTCCAGTAGTCTTGGGCTTGCTTCAATTCTCTTGGCTCTGCTCCAGTTGTCTTGGCCATGCTTCAGTTGTCGTTGGCATGCTGCAGTTGTCTTAAGCTTGCTCCAGTTGTGTTGGGCTTGGTCCAATGTTCTTGGCCTTGCTCAAGTTATCTTTGCCTTGCTCTAATTGTCTCAGCCTTGCTCCAGTTGTTTTGGGCTTGCTCCAGGTGTTCTGGGCTTGCCCCAATGGGCTTGGGATTGCTCCAGTGGTCTTGGGCTTACTCCATTTGTCTTTGCATTGCTCCAGTTGTCCTGGGCTTGCTCCAGCTGGCTTGGCATTGCTCCAGTTATCCTGGCCTTGCTCCAGTTCTCTTAGCCATGCTCCAGTTGTCCTGACCTTGCTCCAGGTGTCTTGGCCCACGTCCAGTTGTCTTGGGCCTGATCCTGTTGTTTTGGGCTTGCTCCAGTTGTATGGGCTTTGATCCAGTTGTATTGGCCTTGCTCCAGTTGTCTTTGGCATGCTCCAGTTGTCTTCGGCTTGCTCCAAGTTTTTTTTTGGCCTTGCTCTAGTTGTCTTGGCTTTGCTCCAGTTGTATTGGGCTTGCTCCAGTTGTTGTAGGCTTGTTCTAGTTGCCTTGGCCTTGCTCCAGCTGTCTTGGGCTTGCTCTTGTTGTCTTGGCCTTGCTCATGTTGTCTTACTTTAAAGACGGTCAGAAATGTGTGCTCTCTGCCTCTGCATCTTGTCATGAGAGGGCCCCGGATAAATCAAGAAGAGGTCCAGATCATCTCTCAAAAGAGAGACCAAATAATTGGTCCAACGGTTGTCAGTGGACCGTTACCGACCAAGATGACGAAGAATCGTCCGCGTCCGGCTAGCGAAGAAGCCGTTCCTCCTTTTCGTTTCTCTGTTTCCTGGTACATGTGGAGGATGTTCATTCCCTCCAGAATTAACCAGAACAGTTCTTTCCATCATGTTCCCCCTTGGTTCCGCGGCTTCGCCGCCGCGTCTTCGCTCTACTCGCATCTCGCATTCCTTGTCCTCGCCAAGCCATCTTCAGCTCTCTGATCTTCGCTCCATCACACTCGCTCTTTTGCTCAGTTCCCAGCTCGCCATCACTCTTCTTGCTCTTTCTCTGTCTCTCTTTCAACTATGTGTTTACCTTATCTTGTCTGCTCCTTGGCCTCCATCAAGCTCTGTGACTAACTCCTCGGGGCCGCTCTCGCTTACGTCACTATGCTGGCGCTCTCCTGCATGTTCCGATGCTTCTGCTTGCTCCTGCTAACGGTGTTCTCGTGCTTACATTCTGCTGACATGGTATCAGAGCATCAGGTGACACCACCTGGTGCCCCGTGACGTCGTCATCGCTCTGCTGCCATTCGCTCTTCAATGCCTTGATCTGCATTCCTCTGTCGCCGCTACCGTCACCTCGCGCCTCTCCACTTTGCCAGCAGCTGACATCAGCAGCACTGCTTGGAGAAGTTCTCGCGCAAAATAAACACTATGTCATCCTGAAAAAACCCTGTGCCCATTCTGCGCCCGTGGCCAGCTCTTGGTGACTTGTCGTCCACAGTACTTGCAAGCAGCTCCCGAGCCGCCGCCTGCCGTCAACTACCTGGAAGTATCCTACCGTCCGCCATCCACTACCTTTCATTTCCTCGACCGCCGCAAGCATCTCCGATCTTATCCTCTCCTCTCACCCGCCTCGTCACCTACCTCTACCTTATCATCTTCAGCTTGCATTGCATCCATCATCTCGAGCCGCCTCCTTGCATCGCCTTCTTTCTTTGTCAGCAGCAGCAGCAGAACTACCATCATCGGACACCACCAGTCTTCTTGCTCCCATTGCGAGCCAACTGGGAAACAAGCCGTCACTCTCCTGACACCCATGTTGACTTCGACTTCCGACTTTTGGGGTAAAAGTCTAAGTCGGAGAGTCGGTCAAAGTCGACTTAAGGTCGACTTAGATATTGGCAGTGGAACATAGATTATGAGTTGCTGGTTCCAACGCAATTTGAATCACTAAATTCCGTTAAGTTTGGAGGAAGTTATGAATGTTCAAACTTGGGATGTACATAAACACCTCATGCAGCTACATTTTGTTTACAAATGGCTTCCTATGACATCATCTACATGTTATATATGCAATCCATCAAGTGTTGAAAGGCACGTAAATAATGTTTTTTACTTTAGTGTACTTGAGACGCAGTACTTGGCACACCATAATGAGCCTCCTAACCAGTTGGAGGAAAACCGACTTCCGACTTGGCTCATCAGGAGCCGACTTCCGACTTTCGACTTCCGACTTGGCCATCGACTTCGACTTCCCAAAGTCAAAATGGCCTGACACCAGCGGACCAGTGCCTCTGCCCGTGGCATGACTCCTCCACCGCAACCAACATCCTCTAACTGCCATGATATCGGACACCACCAGTCTTCCTGCCCGCCGAGGGCCAACTGGGGAAACAAGCCGCCACTCTCCTGAAAACAGAGCAAGTGGTTGTCTCGGTCTTCCTCTCTACTGCGCTGCCTCTCATCTCGCCATCCTGTGTTCGCCTCGCTCTCCACCTTTCTCATCCAGCATCGTCATCAGCCTTCCATTCCCTTCTCATCATCATCACCTCCAGCTTCGCTCAAGCCTCCTCTGCCTCATCAGCCACTCACCTCACCACATCTCCGCCCGCCACTTCACCATCAGCATCGTCTGCATCGACTTTGCATCCATCATCTTCATCAGGATGTGCCACGCACTTAGTCATCAGCCGCCTCTTCATTCCTTCGCATCACTTTCCGCTCGGCACAAGGACCTGCCCGGTCGCATCGCCTGTTGCGCGACGACTTGCACCCATGCCGAAACTCCCTGCAGCGCACGCGGCTGGCCCCTGCGCCCACTCAGTCATTATCAACCTCCGTCTTCTCATCAGTAACCATCATCAGCATCTTGGGCCAGCCTGCACGAGCTAGCTGCCTGCCTTGCAGCAGCCTGTAGCGACGTCGGCAGCAGATTTCCTGCGGCGCGTTGGCCCCTGCCATCCCCTTCCCGCATCCTATCCCTCTATTTCAACAGCACACGTGATTTCGCCCCTGCGCCCACGCAGTCGTCGCTTGTTCCTTCGCTTTCATCATCATCTTCTGCACGGCACTTGGATCCACTTGGTCGCATCGCCCGCTCTCCGACGACCCGCGCCCATGCCGACAACATCCACTGTGCACGAGGTTTCATCCATGCGCCCGCTTCATTCCTCATCATCCTTCCACATCTTTCCAATACGCCCAGTCACTTCATTTGGTTCAAGACCATTTGCGACCACTTAACTGCTCAGCCTGCCTCCTCCATCACTCATCCTTCCTCCCACTTTTTATCCACTCAAACCTCCTAGCTGGACCGTCCGCCCCACTGACCATGACCTTCATTGCCAAAATGTCTCCTCTCCCTGCATCCTGACCTCTTATCAATGCCACCACCTGCATATATGGTCCAGTCAACTTCTCATCCTTCCCTCATCACTTTCTTACACCATGTAAGAATCTAACCCGCACTGCAAGAGGAGCGACAAACATTTTGCAGTGCTCGCAAGGCTTCTGCAATCTCTTTCACCTCAACTACATCAAGGCCGTCTCAATCTCCTACACTCTTCAACACTACCCTCTCTACAAAGGAGGTGGATGCTTCTCTGCAAACTTCCACTCCACATTGGTGCCCTTTGTGGAATAATAAATTCGTGAGGCACTACTCAGTATTGCAGCTCCCATCTACCATCCACTCATTCGCAAATGCAAGTGCACCCTCAGTGAGATGTGGAGAGACCTGCTTCATGTATGCCGGTGCCCTATTCCTCCACCAGCCCACAAACCTCCAAGATTACAACACTGTCGAATAGTAGCTCCTGCTCATATCCGACTGGTTTACGACTGCTACAAGGATGATACTCAGGGACTAGACTCACGCACGGTTTGTGCCCTGGCAACATCAAAGAGAAAACGAATATCACAAGAAGCGAGTCATATTCAGGGAGGGTGTCGGAAATGTGTGCTCTCTGACTCTGCATCTTGTCATGAGAGGGCCCCGGGTAAATCAAGAAGAGGTCCAGATCATCTCTCGAAAGAGAGAAAAAATAATTGGTTCAACGGTTGTCAGTGGACCATTACCGACCAAGATGATGAAGAATCGTCCGGGTCCGACTAGCGAAGAAGCCATTGCTCCTTTTTGTTTTTCTGCTTCCTGGTACATATGGAGGATGTTCATTCCCTCCAAACTTAACCAGAGCAGTTCTTTCCATCCTGTTCCCCTTTGTTTCCGCGGCTTTGCCGCCATGTCTTCGCTCTGCTCGCATCTCTCATACCTTGTCCTTGCTAAGACATCTTAAGCTCTCATATCTTTGCTCCGTCACACTCGCTCTTTCGCTCAGATCCCAGCTCGCCATCACTCGTCTTGCTCTTGCTCTGTCTCTCTCTCTCTCTCAATAGCGCGTCTACATTATCTCGTCTGCTCCTTGGCCTCCGTCAAGCTCTGCGACTAACTCCTCGCGACCACTCTCGCTTACGTCACTGTGCTGACGCTCTCGTGCATGTTCCGATGCTTCTGCTTACTCCTGCTACCACTGTTCTTGTACTTTCATTCTTCTGACAAAGACAACTGGAGCAAGGCAAAGACAATTGGATCAAAACCAATACAACTGGAGCAAGCCCAAGACAACTGGCTTGCTCCTGTTGTCTTGGGCTTGCTCCAGTTGTATTGGCCTTGCTCCATTTGTATTGGACTTGCTCCAGATGTCTTGGGCTTGGTTCATTTTTCATTAGCTTGCCCTAGTTGTCTTGGCCTTGCTCTTATCGTCTTGGCCTTGCTCCAGTTGTCTTGGGCTTGGTCCACTTGTCTTGTTCTTGCTCCTGCTGTCGTGGGCTTGCTCCGGTTGTCTTGGGGTTGCTCCAGTAGTTTTGGGCTTGCTCCAGTTGCCTTGGCCTTGCTCCTGTTTTATCAGGCTTGCTCCAGTTGTCTTCGGCTTGCTCCAGTTGTCGTGGCCTTGCTCCTGTTATATTTGGCTTGCTCCAATTGCCTTTGGCTTGCTCCAGTTGTCTCAGCCATGATCCAGCTGTCTTTGACTGGATCCAGTTGTCTTGGGCTTGCTCTAGTTGTATTGGCCTTGCTCCTGTTTTCTTGGACTTGCTCCACCTGTTTTGGGCAAACTCCAGGTTTATTGAAATTGCTCCAGCTGTCTTGGCCTTGCTCCCGTCGTCATAGGCTTGCTCCAATTGTCTTGGGCTTGCCCCAGTTGTCTTGGGCTTGCTCCACTTGTCTTGGGCTTGCTCCTGTTGTCTTGGGCTTGCTCTCGTTGTCTTGGCCTTGCGCCAGTTGTATTGGGCTAGCTCCAATTGTATTGGGCTTGCTCCAGTTGTATTGGCCTTGCTCCAGTTGTCTTGGGCTTGCTCCAGCTGTTTTGGCATTGATCCAGTTGTCTTGGCCTTGCTCTAGCTGTCTTGGGCTTGCTCCAACTGGAGCAAGCCCAAGAAAACTGGAGCTATCCCAAGACAAGTGGAGCATGCCCAAGACAACTGGAGCAAGCCCAAACAACTCAAACAAGACCAAGACAAATGGAGCAAGCCCAAGACAGCTGGATCAAGCCCAATGCAACTGGGGAAATTCTGAGACAACTCGAGCAAGGCAAAGATAACTGGAGCAAGGCCAATACAACTAGGGCCAGCCCAAGACAACTGGAGTAAGGCCAAGACAACTGGAGCAAGGCCAAGCCAGCTGGAGCAAGCCCAATACAACTGGAGCAAGCCCAAGACAACTGGATCAAGCCCAAGACAACTGGAGCAAGGCCAAGACAACTGGAGCAAGGCCAAGCCAGCTGGAGCAAGCCCAATACAACTGGAGCAAGCCCAAGACAACTGGATCAAGCCCAAGACAACTGGAGCCATGCCAAGAAAACTGGAGTCAGGCCAAGAAAACAGGAGGAAGCCCAAGACAACTCGAGCAAGCCCAATACAACTGGAGCAGGCCCAATACAACTGGAGCAAGGCCAAGACAACAGGAGCAAGGCCAAAACAACTGGAGCAAGCCCAAGACAACTGGATTAGGCCCAAGACAACTGGAGTAATGCCAAGACAACTGGAGCAAGGCCAAGACAACTGGAGCAAGGCCAAGTCAACTTGAGCAATGCCAAGACAGCTGGAGAAAGCCCAAGACAACTGGAGGAAGGCCAAGAAAACTAGAGCAAGCCCAAGATAATTACAGCAAGCCCAAGATACCTGGGGCAAGCCCAAGACAACTGGAGCAAGACCAACACAAGAGGAGCAAGGCCAAGACAGCAGGAGCAAGCCCGAGACAGCTAGAGCAAGGCCAAGACAACTGGAACAAGCCTACAACAACTGGAGCAAGGCCAAGACAACTGTAGCAAGGCCAAAAAAACTTGGAGGAAGCCGAAGAAAACTGGAGCACGCCAAAGAAAACTGGAGCAAGGCCAAGACAACAGGATCAAAGCCAATACAAGTTGAGCAAGCCCAAGACAACTAGAGCAGGCCCAAGACAACTGGAGGTAAGCCACGATAACAGGAGCAAGGCCAGGACAACTGGAGCATGGCTAAGAGAACCGGAGCAAGGCCAAGATAACTAGAGCAATGCCAAGCCAGCTGGAGCAAGCCCAATACAACTGGAGCAATGCGAAGACAAGTGGAGCAAGCTCAAGACCACTGGAGCAAGCCCAAGCCCATTCGGACAAGCCCAGGACACCTGGAGCAAGCCCAGAACAACTAAATCAAGGCGGAGACAACTGCAGCAAGGCAAAGATAACTGGAGCAAGGCCAAGAAAACTGGACCAAGCCCAAGACAACTGGAGCAAGATCAAGACAACTGGAGCATGCCAAAGACAACTGAAGCAAGGCCAAGACAACTGGAGCAGAGCCAAGAAAACTGAAGCAAGCCCAAGACTACTGGAGCAGGCCCAAGACAACTGAAGCAAGTCCAAGCGAACTTCACCAAGCCCAACACGACTAGAGCAAGGCCAAGACAACTGGAGCAATGCCAAGACAGCTGGAGCAAGCCCAAGACAACTGGAACAATGCCAAGACAACGGGGGAAAGCACAAGACAGCTGGAGCAATCCCAAGACAACTGGAGCAAGCCCAATACAGCCGGAGAAAGGCCAAGACAACTGGAGCAGGCCCAAGACAACTGAAGCAAGCCAAAGACAAATGGAGTAAGCCCAAGATGAATGGGTAAAGCCCAAGACAACTAGAGCAAGACTATGAAAACTGGAGCAATGCCAAAAAAGCTGGAGTAATTCCAAGAAACCTGGAGCAAGTCCAGGATAATTGGAGCAAGCCAAAGAAAATTGGAGCAAGCCCAAGACAACTGGGACAAGCCCAGGACAACTGGAGCAAGCCTAAGACAACTGGGGCAAGGCCAATACAACTGGATCAAGCCCTAGACAACTGGAGCCAGCCCACGTCAACTGGAGCAAGCCCAAGAAAATTGGAGCAAGGGCAAGACAACTAGAGCAGGCCCAAGACACCAGGAGCAAGTCAAAAACAACTGGAGCAAGGCCAAGACAACTCGAGCAAGGCCAAGATGACTGGTGTAATCCTAAGACAACTGGACCAAACGCAAGACAACAGGAGCAAGGCCAAGAGAACTGGAGCATACCCAATGCATTTGGAGCAAACGCAAGGTAACTGAAGGAAGCCCAAATCAACTGGGGCAAGGCCAATACAACAGGAGTAAGGCAAATAAATCTGGAGCAAGTTCAAAACAACTGGAGCAAGCAGAAGACAACTGGAGCAGGCCACAGATAGATGGAGCAAGGCCAAGACAACTGGAGCAAAGCCAAGGCAGCTGGGGAAAGCCCAAGACAACTAGAGCAGGCCCAAGACAACTGGAACAAGGCCAAGACAACTAGAGCAAGACCAAGACCACTGGAGCAAGGCCAAGACAATTGGAGCAATGCCAAGACATCTGGAGCAAGCCCAAGACAACTGGAGCAAGGCTAGGACAACTGGAGCAAGCCCAAGACAACTAGAACAAGCCCAATATAACTGGGACAAGCCCAAGACAACTGGAACAAGCCCAAGACAACTGAAGCAAGGCCAAGACATCTGGAGCAAGGCCAAGACAACTGGAGCAAGGCCAAGAAAACTCGAGCAAGCCCAAGACATCTGGAGCAAGCCGAAGACAACTAGATCAGGCCCAAGACAACCGGAGGAAGGCCAAGACAACTGGAGCAAGGCCAAGACACCTGGAGCCAGCCCAAGACAATTGGAGCAGGCCCAAGACAGCTGGAGCAAGGACAAGACAGATGGAGCAGGCCCACGATATCTGGAACAAGGCCAAGACAACGACAGGAAGGCCAAGACAAGTGGAGGAAGGCCAATAAAACTGAAGTAAATCCAAGTCAATTGGAGCATGTCCAAGACAATTGGAGCAAGGCCAAGACAAATGGAGCAACGCCAAGACAGCTGGAGCAAGCCCAAGACAATTGGAGCAGGCCCAAGACAACTGGAGCAAGGCCAAGACAATTGGAGCAAGGCCAATACGACTGAAGCAAGGCCAAGACAAATGGAGCAATGCCAGGACAGCAGGAGCAAGCCCAAGACAACTGAAGCAAGGCCAAGACAACTGGAGCAAGCCCAAGACAACTAGAGCAAGTCCAAGATAACTTGGACAAGCCCAAGGCAACTGAAGCAAGGCCAAGACAACATGAGCAAGCCCAACACAACTGGAGCAAGCCCAAGACAACTGGAGGAAGCTTAAGAAAACTGGATTATGCCAAAGACAACTGAAGCGCACGTGGCTCCGTCCCTGCGCCCACTCAACCATCAGTCATCTTCGCCATCATTCGTCCTCCACTTCCACATCGTTTTCCACTCAGTACAAGGATCCACCCAGTCGCATTGCCCGTTCTGCAATGACCCGTGCCCACGCCGAAACGTCCGCTACGCACGTGGTTTCGTCCCTGCACCCATTCTTTCATCATCCACTTTCCCCTCCTCATCATCAGCATTTGTGGCCAGCACAAGGATCTTTACGAGCCAGCTGCCCGCTTTGCTGCAGCCTGCAACCACACCGGTAGCAGGTTTATCGCGGGGCGTTGGCTCTGGCCTTCCCCTTGCCGCATCCTATTTGTCTGTTGCAGCAGTGCATGTGGTTTCACCCCTGCGGCCACTCCTCCATCATCCGCCTTCATCGTCTACTCAGCACAAGGATCCACTCAATCGTATCGCCCGTTTCACGACGACCTGCACCTACGCTGCAATTTCCACAGCGCACGTGGTTCCATCCATGTGCCCTGAGGGTCATTCATACGTGAACTGCTAGCGTCCTCATCGTCAACTTGCTCTGCTCTGCCTACATCGTAAGCCTGTCACAGCATGCTAGATTAACCGGTTCCGCCTCCCTGGCCTCATCAATGGCCAACCCTTGGCCACCTGCCCAACTCTTGATGAAGATGGAGCATGTCCAATACACTTGGAGCGCGCCCAAGTAACTTGGAGCGCGCCCAAGAGACGTGGAGCATGCACAAGACACTTTGAGCGCGCCCAAGACACTTGGAGCACGTCCAAGACACTTGCTCCAGTTGTCGTAGGCTTGCTCCAGTTGTCTTGGCCTTGCTCCAGGTGTCTTGGTGCCACTCCAGTTGTTTTGGGCTTGCTCCAGGTGCCTTGGGCTTGCTCTAGTTCTCTTCGACTTGCTCCAGTTTTCTTCGACTTTCTCCAGCTGTCTTGGCCTTACTCCAATTGCAATGGGCATGCTCCAGCTGTCTTGGCCTTGCTCCAGTTATCTTGGCCTTGCTCCAGATGTTTTGGGCTTTCTCCATGTGTCTTGGGATTTCTTCAGTTGTCTTGGCTTTGATCCACTTTTCCTGGACTTGCTCCAGCTGTCTTGTGCTTGCTCCAGTTATCCTGGGCTTGCTCCAGCTGTCCTGGCCTTGCTCCAGTTGTCGTGGCCTGCTCCAGTTGTCTTAGGCTTGGTCCACTTGTCATAGGCTTGCTCTAGTTGTTTTGGGCTTGCTCCAGTTGTCTTTGCCTTACTCCAGTTGTCCTGGACGTGCTCCAGTTGTCTTGGCATTGCTCCTGTTGTCTCGGGCTTGCTCTAGTTGTCTTGGCCTTGCTCCAATTGTCTTGGCCTTACTCCAGTTGTTCCGGGCTTGCTCCAGGTGTCTTGGATTCGCTCTAGCTCTCCGTGCCTTGCGCCAGTTGTCGTGGGCTTGGCCCACTTGTCTTGGTCTTGCTTCAGTTGTCTTGGGCTTGCTCTAGTTATCTTGGCCTTGCTCCAGATGTATTGGCCAGCTCCAGTTGTCTTTGGCTTGGTCCACTTGTCCTGCGCTTGCTTTAGTTGTATTGGGCTTGCTCCAGTTGTCTTCGCCTTACTCCAGCTGTTTTGGGCTTGCTCCAGTTGTCTTGGCCTTGCTCCAGTTGACTTGGACTTGCTCCAGTTGCATTGGGCTTGCTCCAGCTGTCTTGGCCTTGCTCAAGTTGTTTTGGCCTTGCTCCAGTTGTTTTGGGCTTCCTCCATGTGTCTTGGACTTGCTCTAGTTGTCTTGGCCTTGCTCCAGTATTATTGGACTTGCTCCAGGTGTATTGGGCTTACTCCAGTTGTCTTGGGCTTCTTCGAGTTGTCTTGGCATTGCTCAAGTTGTCTTGGCCTGCTCCAGTTATCTTGGGCTTGGTCCACTTGTCTTGGGCTTGCTCTAGTTGTATTGGGCTTGCTCCAGTTGTCTTGGCCTTTCTCTAGTTGTCTTGGACTTGCTCCAGTTGTCCTGGTCTTGCTCCAGTTGTCTTGGGCGTGCTCCTGTTGTCTTTTCCTTGCTCCAGTTGTCTTGGCCTTGCTCCAGTTGTATTGGGCTTGGACCACTTGTCTTGGGCTTGCTCCAGTTGTCTTGGGCTTGCCCCAGTTGTCTTGGGCTTGCTCCAGTTGTCTTGGGCTTGCTCAAGTTGTCATGTCCTTGCTCCACTTGTATCAGGCCTGCTCCAGTTGTCTTGGGCTTACTCCACTGGTCTTGGCCTTGCTCCAGTTATCTTTGTTTTGCATTATTTGTCTTTGGCTTACTCCAGTTGTATTGGCCTTGCTCAAGCTGTTTTGGACTTGCTCAGTTATCTTGGGCTTGTTCCAGTTTTCTCAGGCTTGCTCCTGTTGTACTGGCCTTCCTCCAGTTGTCTCGGACTTGCTCCAGTTGTCTTGGGCTTGCTCCACGTGTCTTGGGCTTGCTCTAGTTCTCTTGGACGTGCTCCAGTTTTCTTGGGCTTGCTCCAATTGTCTTGGCCTTGCTCCAGTTGCATTGGGCTTGCTCCAGCAGTCTTGGGCTTGCTCCAGTTGTCTTGGCCCTACTTCAGTTGTTTTGGCCTTGCTCCATGTGTCTTGGGCTTGCTCCAGGTTGCTTGTCCTTGCTCCAGTTTTCTTGGGCTTGCTCCAGATGTCTTGGGCTTGCTCCAGTTGTCTTGGGCTTGCTCCACTTGTATTGGGTATACTCCAGTTGTATTGGCCTTGCTCCATTTGTCGTGGCCTGTTTCAGTTGTATTGGACTTGGTCCACTTGTCCTGGGAATTCTCTAGTTGTATTAGCCTTTCTCCAGTTGTCTTGGCCTTGCTCCAGTTGTCTTGGACATGCCCCAGTTTTCCTGGCCTTGCTCCAGTTGTCTTGGGTTTTATCAAGTTGTCTTGGCCTTGCTCAAGTCGTCTTGGCCTTGCTCCAGTTGTTTTCGGCTTTCTGCATGTGTTTTGGGCTTGCTCCAGTTGTCTTGGCCTTGCTCCAATTGTCTTGGGCTTGCTCCAACTGTCTTAGGCTTGCTCCAATTGTCTTGGGCTTGCTCCAGTTGTCTAAGGCTTGGTCTAGTTATATTGGCTTTGCTCCAGTTGTCTTGGGCTTGCTCCACTTGTCTTGGGCTTGCTCTAATTGTATTGGCCTTACTTCAGTTGTCTTGGACTTGCTCCCGTTTTCTTGGGCTTGCTTCAGTTGTCTCGGGCCTGCTCTAGTTGTCTTGGACTTGCTCGAGTTGTCTTGGCCTTGATCCAGTTGTCTTGGGATTGGTCCACTTGTCTCGGGCTTGCTCCGTTTGTCTTGGGATTGCTCCAGTTGTCTTGGACTTGCCCGAGTTGTCTTGGCCTTGCTTCAGTTGTCATGGGCTTGCTTCTGTTGTCTTGGAATTGCTCCAGTTGTCTTGGCATTGCTTCAGTTGTATTGGCCTTGCTCCAACTCTCTTGGCCTTGTTCCAGTTGTCTCCGGCCTGCTCGAGCTGTCTTGGACTTGCTCTATTTGCCTTGGCTTTGATCCGTTTGTCTTGGCCTTGCCCCAGTTGTCTTTCATTTGCTTGAATTGTCTTGGACATGCTCTAGTTGACTTGGGTTTGCTTCCATTTTCTTGGCCTTGCTCCAGTTGTTCTAACCTTCCTGCTGTTGTCTTGGCGTTCCTCTTGATGTCTTGGGCCTGCTCCCGCTGTCTTGGCCTTGCTCCAGTTGTCTTGGACTTGCTCCAGTTGTCTTGTCCTTGCTCCAGTTGTCCTGGCCTTGCTCCTGTTGTCTTGGGCCTGCTCCAGTTGTCTTGGGCTGGCTCCAGATGTCTTGGCCTTGCTCCAATTGTCTTAGCCTTCCTCCGGTTGTCTTGGGCCTGCTCTAGTTGTTTTTGGCTTGCTCCAGATTTCTTGGGCTTGCTCGAGTTTTCTTGGCCTTGTTCAAGTTGTCTTGGCCTGCTCCAGTTGTATTGGGCTTGGTCGACTTGTCCTGGGCTTGCTCTAGTTGTATTTGGCTTGCTCCAGTTGTCTCGGCCTTGCTCTAGTTGTCCTGTACGTGCTCCTGTTAGTCTGGTATTGCTCCAGTCGTCTTGGGCTTGCTCCAGTTGTCTTGGCCTTGCTCTAGTTGTCTTGGCCTTGTCCCAGGTATTTTGGACTTGCTCCAGGTGTCTTGAGCTTGCTCCAGCTGTCCTTGCCTTGCTCCAGTTGTCTTAGGCTTGGTCCACTTGTCTTGGGCTTGCTTCAGTTGTATTGGACTTGCTCTACTTGTCTTGGCCTTGCTGCAGCTGTCTTGGCCTTCTCCAGTTGTCTTGGGATTGGTCCACTTGTCCTGGGCTTGCTCTTGTTGTATTGGCCTTGCTCCAGTTGTCTTGGCCTTGCTCCAGTTGTCTTGGGCTTGCTCCAGTTGTCTTGGCCTTGCTCCTGTTGTCTTGGACTTGCTCCAGTTGTTTTGGCCTTGATCCAGTTGTTTTGGGCTTGCTCCAGGTTTCTTGGGCTTGCTCCAGTTCGCTTTGACTTGCTCCATTTTTATTGGGCTTGCTCCAGTTCTCTTGGCCTTGCTCCAGTTGCATTAGGCTTGCTCCAGCTTTGTTGGCCTTGCTCCAGTTGTTTTGGCCTTGTTCCAATTGTTTTGGGCTTGCTCCATGTGTCTTAGGCTTGCTCCAGTTCTCTTGGTCTTGCTCCACTTTTCTTGGGCTTGCTCTAGTTGTCCTGGACTTGCTCTAGTTGTATTGGGCTTGTTCCAGTTGTCTTGGCCTTGATCCAGTTTTCGTGGACTTGCTCCAGTTGTTTTGGCCTTGCTCCAGTTTTCTTGGGCTTGCTCCAGTTGTCTTGGCCTTGTTCCATTTGACTTGGCCTTGCTCCAGTTGGCTTGGCCTTGCTCCAGTTGTCTTGGCCCTACTCCATTTGTATTGGGCTTGGTCCACTTGTCTTGGGCTTGCTCCATGTCTCTTGGGCTTGCTCCAGTTGTCTTGGGGTTTCTCCAGTTGTCTTGGGCTTGCTCCAGTTGTATTGGCCTTGCTCCAGTTACATCAGGCTCTCTCCAGTTGTCATGGGCTACATCCACTGGTATTGGCCTTGATCCAGTTATCTTTGGTTTGCTTTAGTTGTGTTTGGCTTAGTCGAGTTCTCTTAGCCTTTCTCAAGATTTCCTGGACTTGCTCCAGGTGTCTTGGGCTTGTTCCAGTTGTCTTAGGATTGCTCCAGATGTCTTGGCCTTGCTCCAGTTGTCTTGGACTTGCTCCAGTTGTTTTGGGCTTGCTCCAGGTGTCTTGGGCTTGCTCCAGTTCTCTTGGACTTGCTCTAGTTGTCTTGGCCTTGCTCCAGTTGCGTTGGGCTTGTTCCAACTGTCTTGGCCTTGATCCAGTTGTCTTGGCCTTGCTCCAGTTGTTTTGGGCTTGCTCCATGTGTCTTGGGCTTGCTCCAGTTGTCTTGGCCTTGCTCCCATTTTCTTGGGCTTGCTCCAGTTGTCTTGGGATTGTTCTAGTTGTATTGGGCTTGCTCCAGTTGTCTTGGCCTTGCTCCAGTTGTCTTGGCCTTACTTCAGTTGTTTTGGCCTTGCTCCATGTGTCTTGGGCTTGCTCCAATTTTCTTGGCCTTGCTCCAGTTTTCTTGGGCTTGCTTCAGTTGTCTTGGACTTGCTCCAGGTCTCTTGGGCTTACTCCAGTTGTATTGGCCTTGCTCCATTTGTCTTGGCCTCCTCCAGTTGTATTGGACATGGTCCACTTGTCCTGGGCTTTCTCTAGTTGTATTGACCTTGGTCCAGTTGTCTTGGCCTTGCTCCAGTTGTCTTGGACTTGCTCCAGTTGTCTTGGCCTTGCTCCAGTTGTCTTGGGCTTTCTCAAGTTGTCTTGGCCTTGCTCCAGTCGTCTTGGCCTTCCTCCAGTTGTTTTCGGCTTGCTGCAGGTGTTTTGGGCTTGCTCCACTTGTCTTGGCCTTGCTCCAGTTGTCGTGGGCTTGCTCCAATTGTCCTGGGCTTGCTCCAATTGTCTTGGGCTTGCTCCAGTTGTCTTGGGCCTGGTCCAATTGTATTGGCTTTGCTCAAGTTGTCTTGGGCTTGCTCCACTTGTCTTGGGTTTGCTCCAATTGTATTGGCCTTACTTCAGTTGTCTTGGATTTGCTCCCGTTTTCTTGGACTTGCTTCAGTTGTCTCGGGCTTGCTCTAGTTGTCTTGGCCTTGCTCGAGTTGTCTTGGCCTTGATCCAGTTGTCTTGGGATTGGTCCATTTGTCTCGGGCTTGCTCCGGTTGTCTTGGGATTGCTCCAGTTGTCTTGGACTTGCTTCAGTTGTCTTGTGTTTGCTCCAGTTGTCTTGGCCTGGCTCCATTTGTCTCGGGCTTTCTCCAATTGCTCTGGGCATGCTCCAGTTGTCTTGGCCTTGCTCCAGTTATCCGTTGCTTGCTTAACTTGTATTTGGCTTGCTCCAGTTGTCTCAGCCTTGCTCCAGCTGTCCTAGACTGGCTCCAGTTGTCTTGGCCTTGCTCCAGTTTTCTTGGGCTTGCTCCAACTGTCTTGGGATTGCTCCAGTTGTCCTGGGCTTGCTCCAGTTGTCTTGGCTTTGCTCAAGTTTTCTTAGCCTGCTCCAGTTGTATTGTGCTCGGTCCACTTGTCCTGGGCTTGCTCTAGTTGTATTGGGCTTGCTCCAGTTGTTTCGGCCTTGCTCTAGTTGTCCTGTACGTGCTCCAGTTGTCCTGGAATTGCTCCTGATGTCTTGGGCTTGCTCCAGTTGTCTTGGCCTTGCTCCAGTTTTATTGGCCTTGCCCCAGTTGTTTTGGGCTTGCTCCAGGTGTCTTGGGCTTGCTCCAGCTGTCCTTGCCTTGCTCCAGTTGTCTTGGGCTTGGTCCACTTGTCTTGGGCTTGCTCGAGTTGTATTGGGCTTGCTCTAGTTGTCTTGCCCTTGCTCCAGCTGTCTTTGCCTTCTCCAGTTGTCTTGGGATTGGTCCACTTGTCCTGGGCTTACTCTTGTTGTATTGGGCTTGCTCCAGTTGTCTTGGCCTTGCTCCAGTTGTCTTGGGCTTGCTCCAGATGTCTTTGCCTTGCTCCAGTTGTCTTGGACTTGCTCCAGTTGTTTTGGCCTTGATCCATTTGTTTTGGGCTTGCTCCTAGTATCTCGGGCTTGCTCCAGTTCTCTTCGACTTGCTCCATTTTTACTGGGCTTGCTCCAGTTCTCTTGGCCTTGCTACAGTTGCATTTGGATTGCTCAAGCTGTATTGGCCTTGATCCACTTGTTTTGGCCTTGCCCCAGTGGTTTTGGGCTTGCTCCATGTGTCTTGGTCTTGCTCCAGTTGTCTTGGCTCTGCTCCAGTTTTATTGGGCTTGCTCCAGTTGGATTGTGCTTGCTCCAAATGTCTTGGTCTTGCTCCAGTTGTCTTGGCCTTGCTTCAGTTGTCTTGTCCTGCTCCAGTTGTCTTGGGCTTGGTCCACTTGTCATGGACTTGCTCTAGTTGTATTGGGCTTGCTCCATTTGTATTGGCATTGCTCCAGTTCTCTTCGACTTGCTCTAGTTGTCTTGGCCTTGCTCCAGTTGTCTTGGGCTTGCTCCAGTTTCCTTGGCCTTGTTCCGTTTTACTTGGCCTTGCTCCAGTTGGCTTGGCCTTGCTCCAGTTGTCTTGGCCCTGCTCCATTTGTCTTGGGCTTGGTCCACTTGTCTTGGGATTTCTCCATGTCTCTTGGGCTTGCTCCAGTTGTCTTGGGCTTGCTCCAGGTTTCTTGGGCTTGCTCCAGTTGTCTTGACCCTGCTCCAGTTATATCAGGATTTCTCCAGTTGTTATGGGCTAAATCGACTGGTATTGGTCTTGATCCAGTTATATTTGGTTTGCTTTAGTTGTCATTGGCTTACTCCAGTTGTCTTAGCCTTGCTCAGGCTTTCCTGGACTTGTTCCAGTTGTCTTAGGCTTGCTCCAGTTGTCTTGGCCTTGCTCCAGTTGTCTTGGATTTGCTCCAGTTGTTTTGGGCTTGCTCCAGGTGTCTTGGGCTTGCTCCAATTCTGTTGGACTTGCTCTAGTTGTCTTGGCCTTGCTTTAGTTACGTTGGGCTTGCTCCAATTGTCTTGGCATTGCTCCACTTGTCTTGGCCTTGCTCCAGTTGTTTTTGGCTTGCTCCATGTGTATTGGCCTTGCTCCAGTTGTCTTGGCCTTGCTCCAGTTTTTTTGGGCTTGCTCCAGTTGTCTTCGGCTTGCTCCAGTTGTATTGGGCTTGCTCAAGTTGTCTTGGCCTTGCTCCACTTTTCTTGGCCTGCTCCAGTTGTCTTGGACTTGGTCCACTTGTCCCGGGCTTACTATAGTTGTATTGGGCTTGCTCCAGTTGTCCTGGCCTTGCTCCAGTTGTCTTGGGCTTTCTCCAGCTGTCTTGGGCTTGGTCCATTTTTCTTGGCCTTGCTCCAGTTATCTTTGCATTGCTCCAATTGTCTCAGCCTTGCTCCAGCTGTTTTGGGCTTGCTCCAAGTGTCCTGGGCTTGCCCCAATGGGCTTGGGCTTTCTCCAGTGGTTTTGGGCTCGCTTCAGTTGTCTTCGCATTGCTCCAGTTGTCTTGGGCTTGCTCCAGCTGGCTTGGCATTGCTCCAGTTATCTTGGCCTTGCTCCAGTTATCTTAGCCATGCTCCTGTTGTCCTGGCCTTGCTCCAGTTTTCTTGGCTTACCTCCAGTTATCTTGGGCTTGCTCCAGTTGTCTTGGGCTTTCTCAACTTGTATTGGCTTTGATCCTGTTGTCTTGGCCTTGCTCCAGTTTTCTTTGGCGTGCTCCCGTTTTCCTCGGCTTCCTCCAAGTTTTTTTGGCCTTGCTACAGTTGTCTTGGCCTTGCTCCAGTTGTTGTAGGCTTGTTCCAGTTGTCTTGGCCTTGCTCTAGCTGTCTCGGGCTTTCTCCTGCTGTCTTGGCCTTGCTCCTGTTGTGTTGGGCTTGATCCAGTTGTCTTGGGCTTGCCCCAGGTATCTTGGGCTTGCTGTAATTGTCTTGGGCTTGCTCTAGTTTTCTTGGCCTTCGTCCAGTTGTCTTGGGCTTTCTCCAGCTGTCTTGGCATTGCTCCAGTTGACTTGGCCTTGCTCCAGTTGTCTTGGCCTTGCTCCAGTTGTCTTGGCATTACTCCAGTTGTCTTGGGCCCAATCCAGTTGTCTTGGGCCTGCTCCAGTTGTTTTGGCCTTGCTCCTGTTTTCTTGGCCTTGCTCCAGTTGTCTTGGACCTGCTCCAGTTGTATTGGGCTTGCTCGAGTTGTCTTGGGCTTCCTCCTGTTTTCTTGGCCTGGCTCCAGTTTTCTTGGCATGGCTCCAGTTGTCTTGGGCTTGATCCAGTTGTCTTGGGCTTGCTCCAGTTGTATTGGGCTTGCTCCAGCTGGCTTGGCCTTGCTCCAGTTGTCTTGGGCTTGATCCAGTTGTCTTGGGCTTGCTCCAGTTGTATTGGGCTTGCTCCAGCTGGCTTGGCCTTGCTCCAGTTGTCTTGGCCTTACTCCAGTTGTCTTGGGCTTGCCCTAGTTGTATTGGCCTTGCTCCAGTTATCTTTGCCTTGCTCCAGTTGTCTCAGAATATCCCCAGTTTCATTGGGCTTGATCCAGCTGTCTTGGGCTTGCTCCATTTGTCTTGTTCTTGTTTGAGTTGTTTGGGCTTGCTCCAGTTGTCTTGGGCATGCTCTACTTGTCTTGGGATAGCTCCAGTTTTCTTGGGCTTGCTCCAGTTGGAGCAAGCCCAAGACAGCTAGAGCAAGGCCAAGACAACTGGACCAATGCCAAAACAGCTGGAGCAAGCCCAAGACAACTGGAGCAAGGCCAATACAACTGGAGCAAGCCCAATACAATTGGAGCTAGCCCAATACAACTGGCACAAGGCCAAGACAACTAGAGCAAGCCCAAGACAACAGGAGCAAGCCCAAGACAAGTGGAGCAAGCCCAAGACAACTGGGGCAAGCCCAAGACAATTGGAGCAAGCCTATGACGACGGCAGCAAGGCCAAGACAGCTGGAGCAATTTCAAGAAACCTGGAGTTTGCCCAAAACAGGTGGAGCAAGTCCAAGAAAACAGGAGCAAGGCCAATACAACTAGAGCAAGCCCAAGACAACTGGATCCAGTCAAAGACAGCTGGATCATAGCTGAGACAACTGGAGCAAGCCAAAGGCAATTGGAGCAAGCCAAATATAACAGGAGCAAGGCCACGACAACTGGAGCAAGCCGAAGACAACTGGAGCAAGCCTGATAAAACAGGAGCAAGGCCAAGGCAACTCGAGCAAGCCCAAAACAACTGGAGCAACCCCAAGACAACCGGAGCAAGCCCACGACAGCTGGAGCAAGCACAAGACAAGTGAACCAAGCCCAAGACAACTGGAGCAAGGCCAAGACGATAAGAGCAAGGCCAAGACAACTAGGGCAAGCTAATGAAAAATGAACCAAGCCCAAGACATCTGGAGCATGTCCAATACAAATGGAGCAAGGCCAATACAACTGGAGCAAGCCCAAGACAACAGGAGCAAGCCCAAGACAACTGGAGCAAGGCCAAGACAACCTGAGCAAGCCCAAGACAACTGGGGCAAGCCCAAGAAAACTGGAGCAAGCCTAAGACAAGTGGAGCAATGCCAAGACAACTGAAGCAACTCCAAATCAACTGGAGTAAGCCCAAGACAACTGGAGCAAGCCCAAGAAAATGGGAGCAAGTACAAGACAACTAGAGGAAGCCCAAGACACATGTTGCAAGTCCAAAACAACAGGAAAAAGGCCAAGACCACTGGAGCAAGGCCAGGGTAACTGGAGCAAGCCTAAGACAATTGGAGCAAGCTCAAGGCAACCGGAGCAAGTCCAAGACAACTAGAGCAAGGCCAAGACAACTGGAGCAAGTCCAAAATAACAGGAGCAAACCAAAGACTACCGTAACAAGGCCAAGACAACTGGAGCAAGGCCAATAAAACTGGAGCAAGCCCAAGGCAACTGGAGCAGGCCCTAGACAACTGGAGCAGGCCTAAGACAACTCCAGCAAGCCTAAGACAACCGGAGAATGGCCAGCACAACTGGAGCAAGCCCAAGACAACTGGAGGAAGCCCAAGACAAGTGGAGCAAGCCCAATAAAACTGAAGTAAATCCAAGAGAACTGGAGCAATCCCAAGACACCTGGAGCAAGCCAAAAAAGAACTTGAGGAAGTCCAAGACAACTGGAGCAAGGCCAAGGAAACTGGACCAAGCACAAGAGAACTGGAGCAAGCCCAATGCAACTGGAGCAAGTCCAAGACATGAGGAGCAAGGCTAAGACAACTGGAGCAAGCTAAAGACACATGGATCAAGCCAAAGATAACTGGAGCAAGGCCAAGATACCTGGAGCATGCCCAAGAGACCTGGAGAAAGCCTGATACACCGGGAGCAAGGCCAGGACAACTGGAGCAAGCCCAAGACAACTGGAGCAAGCCCAATGCAACTGGAGCAAGCCCAAGACAACTGGAGTAAGCCCAAGACAAGTGGACCAAGCCCAATAAAACTGGAGAAAGGCCAAGACGACTGTAGCAAGCCCAAGGCAACTGGATCAAGCCCAAGAGAACTGAAATAAGCACAAGACAAACCGAGCAAGTCCAAGACAATTGGAGTAAGGCCAAGACAACTGCAAAACTCCCAAGACAACTGGAGAAAGCCCAAGATAACTGGAGCAAGGCCAATACAACTGGAGCAAGCCCAAAACAACAGGAGCAAGCCCAAGACATTTGGAGCAAGCCCAAGACAACTGGAGCAAGACCAAGCCAATTAGAGCAAGACCAGGACAACTGGAGGAAGACCAAGACAGATGGAGCAGTCCCTAGACAGCTGGAGCAATGCCAAGACAACTGGAGCAAGCTCACGACAACTGGAGCAAGCCCAAGACAACTGGGGCAAGCCCATAACAACAGGAGCAAGCCTAAGACAACTGGAGCAAGCCCAAGACAACTGGAGCAAGCCTAAGAAAACTGGAGCAAGACCAAGACAACTGGAGCAAGTGCAAGACAACTGGAGCAAGGCCAAGGCAACTGGAGCAAGCCCAAGATAACTGGAGCAAGTCCAAGACTACTATAGCAATGCCCAGAAAACTGGAGCAAGGCCACGAAAACTGGAGCAAGGCCAAGACAACAGGAGCAAGCCCTAGACAAAACCGGAGCAGGCCAAAGACAACTTGAGTAAGCCTAAGACAATTGGAGCACAGCCCAGACAACTGGAGCAATCCCAAGACAACTGGAGCAAGCCCAAGACAAGTGGAGCAAGCAC
Organism: Penium margaritaceum; assembly: GCA_023375785.1. Classification (NCBI taxonomy): domain Eukaryota; kingdom Viridiplantae; phylum Streptophyta; class Zygnematophyceae; order Desmidiales; family Peniaceae; genus Penium; species Penium margaritaceum. Next base: position 79,909 of record SZWC01003622.1, read on the forward strand.
AAGAAAACCGGAGCAAGGCCAAGAGAACTGGGGCAATCCCAAGACACCTGGAGCAAGCCCAAGAGAACTGGAGCAAAGCCAAGACAACTGGAGCAATACCAAGGAAACTGGAGCAAGCCCAAGAAACATGGAGCAAGCCCAAGACAACTGGAGCAGGTCCAAGACAGCTAGAGCAAGGCTAAGACAACTGGAGCAAGCCAAAGACACTTGGAGCAAGCCAAAGACAACTTGAGCAAGCCTGATAAACTGAAGCAAGGCCAAGACGACTGGAGCGAGCCCGAGACAGCTGGAGAAAGCCAAAGACAACAGGAGCAATCCATAGACAACTGGAGCAAGCACAAGACAAGTGGACCAAGCCCATGACAACTGGAGCAAGCCCAACACAACTGGAGCAAGCCCATGACAACTGGATCATGCAAAGACAACTAGAGCAAGGCCAAGACAAATGGAGCAAGGCCAAGACAACTGGAGCAAGCCCAAGACAACTGGAGCAGGCACAAGACAACTATAGTAAGGTCAAGACAACTAGGGCAAGGCCAAGACAACTCGAGCAATGCCAAGACACCCAGAGCAAGGCCAAGACAGCTGGAGCAAGCGCAAGACAACTGGATCAAGGCCAAGACAAATGCAGCAAGCCCAAGACAAATAGAGGAAGCCAAGGACAACTAGGGCAAGTCCAATACAACTGGAGCAAGCCTAATACAACTGGAGCAAGACCAAGAGAACTGGAGTAAACCCAATACAACTGGACAAGCCCAAGAAACGTGGAGCAAGCCGAAGACAATCGGAGCAAGCCCAAGACAAGCGGACCAAGCCCAAGACAACTAGAGCAAGGCCAAGAAAACAAGAGCATGGCCAAGACAACTGGAGCAAGACGAAGACAAGTGAAGTAAGCCGAAGACATCTGGAGCAAGTCCAGGACAACTGGAGCAAGTCCAATACAACTGGAGCAAGCCCAAGGCAACTGGAGCAAGCTCAAGACAACTGGAGCAAGGCCAATACAACTGGAGCAAGCCCAAGACAACTGGGGCAAGCCCAATGCAACTAGAGCAAGGCCAAGAGAACTGAAGCAAGGCCAAGACAAATGGAGCAAGGCCAAGACAACTAGGGCAAGGCCAATACAGCTAGAGCAATCACAAGACAACTGGAGCAAGGCCAAGAAAACTGGAGCAAGCCCAAGACCACTGGAGCAAGCCCAAGACAAATGGGGCAAGCACAAGATGACTAGAGCAAGCCTAAGACAACTGGCGCAAGGCCAAGATAACTGGAGCATGCCCAAGACAACTGTAGCAAGCCCTATACAACTGGAGCAATCCCAAGACAACTGGAGCAAGCCCAAGACACCTGGAGCAAGCCCAACAACGGGAGCAAGGCCTAGACAACATGAGCAGGCCAAAGACAACTGGAGCAAGGCAAAGATAACTGGAGCAAAGCCAAGACAACTGGAGCAAGCCCTAGACAACTGGAGCAAGCCCAACACACATAGAGCGAGGACAAGACAACTGGAGCAAGGCCAAGAGAACTGGAGCAATGCCAAGACAGCTGGAGCAAGCCCAAGACAACTGGAGCAAGGCCAAGTCAACTGGAGCAATCCTAAGACAACTAGAGCAAGCCCAAGATAACTGGGGCAAGCCCAAGACAACTGAAGCAAGCCCAAAACAACTGGATAAAGGCCAAGACAACTGGAGCAAGCCCAAGACAACTGGAGCAAGCTCAAGACAACCGGAGCAAGGCCAAGAAAGCTTGGGCAAGCCCAAGTAAACTAGAGCAAGGCCAAGACAACTGGAGAAAGCCCAAAAACCTAGAGCAGGCCCATGACAACTGGATCAAGGCAAATACAACTGGAGCAATGCAGAAACAACTAAAGCAAGGCCAATACAACTGGAGCAAGGCCAAGACAGCTGGAGCAAGCCCAAGATAACTGGAGTAAGGCCGAGACAACTGGAGCAAGCCCATGTCAACTGGAGCAAGCCCAAGACAAGTGGGGCAAGCCCAAGACAACTGGAGCAAGCCTAGGACAACTGGAGTAAGGCGAAGACAGCTGGAGCAAGCACAAGACAACTGGATGAAGCCCAAGACAACGGGAGCAAGCCCAAAAAAACTGGAGCAAGACCAATACAACTATAGCAAGCCCAAGACACATGGAGCAAGTCCAAAACAGCTACAGCACGGCCCATACAACTGGAGCAAGGCGAGGACAACTGGAGAAATCCCAAGAAAACAGGAACAAGCTGAAGACAACTAGAGCAAGTCCAGAATAACTGGAGCAAGCCCAAAACAACTGGAGCAAGCCCAGGATAACTGGAGCAAGCGCAAGACAACTGGAGCAAGTCCAAGACAACTGGAGCAAGGCCAGGAAAACTTTAGCAAGCCCAAGACAACTGGAGCTAACACAAGAACACTGAAGCAATGCCAAAAAAACTGGAGCAAGGCAAAGAAAACTGGAGCAAGCCCAAGACAACTGGAACAAGCCCATGACAACTAGAGCAGGCCCAAGATAAGTGGAGCAAGGCCAAGACAACTGGAGCAAGCCCAAGACAACTGCAGCAAGTCCAATACAACTGGAGCAAGTCCAAGTCAACTGGAGCAAGCCAAGACACATGGAGCAAGCCAAGACAACTGGAGCAAGTCCAAGACAACTGGAGCAAGGCCAAGACAACTGGAGCAAGTCCAAGACAACTGGAGCAAGGCCAATAAAACTAGAGCAAGGCCAAGATCACGGGAGCAAGGCCAACACTACTGGAGCAAGCCCAAGAGAACTGGAGCAAGGCAAAGACAACTAGAGCAAGCACAAGACAACTAGAGCAAGCCCAACATCTATAGAGCAAGCCCAAAATAATTGAAGAAAACCAGAGTCAACTGGAGCAATTCCACGACAAATACAGCATTTCCAAGACAACTGGAGCATGCCCAAGACAACTGGAGCAAGTCCAATAGAACAGGAGCAAGGTGTGTACAACTGGAGCAAGCCCACATCAACTGGGGCAAGCACAAGACAACTGGAGCAAGGCCAAGGCACCTGGAGCAAGCCCAAGGAAATTGCAGCAAGTACACGACAACTGGAGCAAGGCCAATACAATTAGAGCAAGCCGAAGAAAACTGGATCAAAGCCAATACAACTGGAGCAAGCCCTATACAACTGGAGAAAGGCCAAAACAATTGGAGCAAGCCCAGGACAACTGGAGCACGTTGAAGATAACTGGAGCAAGCCCAAGACAACTAGAGCAAGCCCAATACAACTGGAGCTAGACCAAGACAACTGGAGCAAGGCCGTGACAACTGGAGCAAGCACAGGACAACAAGAGGAAGGCCAAGACAACTGGAGCAAGGCCAAGAGAACTGGAGCAAGCCGAATATAACTAGAGCAAGCCCAACACAACTGGAGCAGGGCCAAGACAACTGGAGCAAGCCCAAGACAACTGGAGTAAGGACAAGACAACTGGAGCAAGGCCAAAACAGCTGGAGCAAGGCCTAGACAACTAGAGCAAGCCCAATACAACTGGAGCAAGCCCAAGACAACAGGAGTATTCCCAAGACAATTGGAGCAAGGCCAAAACAACTGGAGCAAGCCCAAGACAAGGGGAGCAAGGTCACGACAACTGGGGTACGCCCAAGACACCTGGAGCAAGACCAAAATAACTTGAGCAAGCCAAAGACAACTGGAGAAAGGCTGTGACAAGTGGAGCAAGCCCAATACAACAACAGAAAGTCCAAGACAACTGGAGGAAGCCCAAGAAAACTGGAGGAAGCCCGAGACAACTGGATCAAGGCCAATTCAACTGGAGCAAGGCCAAGACAACTGGAGCAATGCCAAGACAACTGGAGCAAGGCCAAGACAACTGGAACAAGCCCAAGACAACTGGAGCAAGCCCAAGACAATTGGAGCAAGCCCAAAACAACTGGAGCAAGGCCAAGATATCTGGATCAAGACCACGACATCTGGAGCAAGCCCAAGACAACTGGAGCAATGCCAAGACAAATAGAGCAAGCCCAAGACTACTGGAGCAATCCTAGGACAATTGGAGCAAGGCCACGACAACTAGAGCAAGGCCAATACAATTAGAGCAAAGCCAAGACACCTGGAGTAAGCCCAAGACAACTGGGCCTTTCTCAAGACAACAAGAGTGAGGCTAAGACAACTGGAGCAACGGCCAAGACAACTGGAGCAAGCCCAAGACTACTGGAGCTAGGCCAAGACAACGGGAGCAAGCACTCGAAAACTAGAGTTTGGCCAAGACAACTCGATCAAGCCCAAGACAATTGGAGCAAGCCCAAGACAACTGGAGCAAGTCTAAGACAACTGGAGCAAGCACAAGACAACTATATCAAGGCCAAGAAAACTGGAGCAATGCCACGACAACTGGAGCAAGGCCAGGTCAACTGGAGCAAGCCCAAGGCATTTGGAGAAAATCCCAAGACAACTGGATCAAGGCCAGGACAACTGGAGCAAGGCCAAGACAACTGGAGCAAGGCCAAGACAACTGGAGCAAGTCCAAGACAACTACAACAAGCCCAAGACAATTCGAGCAACGCCAAGACAACTGGAGCAAGCCCAAGACAACTGGAGCAGGCCGAAGACAACTGGAGCAAGGCCAAAACAAATTGAGCAAGCCCAGGAAAATTGGAGCAAGCACAAGACAATTGGAGCAAGGCTATGAAAACTGGAGCAAGGCCAAGACAACTCGAGCAAGGCCAAGACAGCTGGAGCAAGCCCAAGACAACTGGAGCTAGGCCAATACAACTGGAGCAAGGCCAAGACAACTGGAGCAAGGCCAAGACAGCTGAAGCAATCTTAAGACAACTGGAGCAAGCCCAAGACAACTGGAGGAAGCCCAAGACATGATTCATATAAGTTAAAGTCACTTGGTTTACTTTGTGGTCATGGTTAGAGGCACATGCCAACTTTTTCAAGGCATCGCGCACAATAGCTGTACAGAGCCACCAGTATTCTACCTTGCTTATACCTGCAATTTTATGCCCAGCACATGTGCACTGTGATTGGGCACTCTGACCGTGGCTGAATAACGTGATGATTCACGGAAGTTAAAATCACTTGGTGAACTTTGTGGTCATGGTCAGTTGCACATGCCAACTTTTATAAGGCTTTGCGAACAATAGCCACACCAAGCCACCGGTTTTGTTACCTTCAAGATAATGCATAGTATATGTGCACTGTGATTGGGCACTCTGATAATGTCTGACTCGTGTTACGATTCGTAGAACTTGAAGTCAGTTGGTAAACTTTGTGGTCATGGCAAGTGGCACATGCCAACTCTGTCAAGGCATTGCACACAATAGCCACACCGAGCCACCAATATTCTACCTTCTTTATACCTGAAAGGTCATTCCTTGTACATCTGCACTGTGAATGGACTTTCTGACCATGGCTGTCTCGTGTTATGATCCATAGAAGTTAATATCACTTGGTTAACTTCATGGTCATGGTCAGTGGTACATGCCAACTTTGTCAAGGCATTGCGCACAATAGCCACGTCGAGCCACCAGTTGTCTGCCTTGTTTATACCTGCAAGGTCATGCCTAGAACACGTGCATTGTGATTGGGAACTCTGACCGTGGCTGAATAATGTGATGACTCGTAGAAGTTAAAGTCACTTGGTTCACTTTGTGGTCATGGTCAGTTGCACAGGCCAACTTTGTCAAGGATTTCCCACAATAGCCACAACAAGCCACCGGGTTGTGACCTTGTTTATAACTGCAAGGTCATGCATAGTACACGTGCACTGTGATTGGGTTCTCTGACCGTGCTTGACTCGTGTTATGATTCGTAGAAGTTTAAGTTACTTGGTAAACTTTGTGGTCATGGTCAGTGGCACATGTGACCTTTGTCAAGGCATCGTGCACAATAGCCACACTGAGCCACCAGTGTTCGACCTTGTTTATACCTGCAAGGTCATGCCTATCACAAATGCACTGTGATTGGGCACTCTGACCGTGGCTGACCCGTGTCATGATTCATAGAAGTTAAAGTCACTTGGATAAAATTGTGGTCATGGTCTGTGGCACATGCCAACTTTGTCCAGGCATCACGCGCAATATACGCACTGAGCCACCAGTATTTTACCTTGATTATACCTGCAAGTTTATGCCTATCACACGTGCACTGCGAGTGGGCACTCTGACTGTGGCTGACTCGTGTCATGATTCGTAGAAGTTAAAGTCACTTGGATAAATTTGTGGTCATGGTCAGTGGTACATGCCAAATTTGTCAAGGCATCGCCGCACAGCATCTGCACTGAGCCACCAGTGTATTACCTTGCGTATACCTGCACGTTTATGCCTAGCACACGTGCACTGTGACTGGGCACTCTGATTGTGGCTGACTCATGTGATGATTCATATAATTGAAGTCATTTGGTGAACTTTGTGGTCATGGTCAGTTGCACGTGCCAACTTTGTCAAGGCATTGCGCATAATAGCCGCTTCAAGCCACTGGTTTTTTACCTTGTTCATGCCTGCAAGGTCATGTCTAGTACATCTGCACTGTGATTTGATACTCTAACCGTGGCTGACTCATCTGATGATTTCTAGAATTTAAAGTCACTTCGTTCACTTTGTGGTCATGGTCAGTTGCACAAACCAACTTTGTCAAGGCATTGCCAACAATAGCCACACCAAGCCACCGGTTTTTTACCTTGTTTATACCTGCAAGGTCATGCATAGAACACGTGCACTGTGATTGGGTACTCTGACCGTGGTTGAATCTTCTTATGATTCATAGAAGTTAAAGTCACTCGGTAAACTTTGTGGTCATGGTCAGTTGTACATGCCAACTATTTCAAGGCATTGCACACAATAGCCGTACTGAGCCACCAGTGTTTTACCTTGCTTATACCTGCAAGTTTGTTCCTAGCACACGTGCACTGTGATTGGGCACTCTGACTGTGGCTGACTCATGTGATGATTCATACATTGCTCGAGTTGTCTTGGGCGTGCTCCAGCTGTCTTGGCATTGCTCCAGTTGTCTTGGCCTTGCTCTAGTTGTATTAGCCTTGCTCCAGTTGTATTGGCCTTGCCCCAGTTGTCTTGGGCCTGCTCCAGTTTTCTTGGGCTTGCTCATGTTTTATTGGCTTTGCTCCAGTTATCCTTGCATTGCTCTAGTTGTCTTTGGCCTGCTGCAGTTGTCTTGAGCGTGCTCTTGTTGTCTTGGGCTTGCTCCGGTTTTCGTGTCCTTGCTCCAGTTGTCTTGGCCTTGCTCCAGTTGCCTTGGGCGTTCTCCAGTTGTCTTCGGCTTGTCCAGATGTATTGGCCTTTCTCCAGTTTTCTTGAACTTGCTCTATTTGTCTTGGGCTTGCTCCAGCTGTCTTGGCCTTGCTCCAGTTGTCTTGGCCTTGCTTCAGTTGTCTTGGCCTTGCTCCAGTTGTCTTGGCCTTGCTCTAGTTATCTTGGGCTTGCTCCAGTTGTTTTGGGCTTGCTCCAATTGTCTTGGGCTTGCTCCAGTTGTCTTGGGCTTGGTCGAGGTGTCTTGGCATTGCTCCAATTGTCTTGGACTTGATCCAGTTGTCCTGGACTTGCTCCAGTGGTCTTGGGCTTGCTTTAGCTGTCTTGGGCTTGCTCCAGTAGTCTTGGCCTTGCTCCAGTTATTGTGGGCTTGCTCCAGTTGTCTTGGCCTTTCTCCAGTTGTATTGGCCTTGCTCCAGCTGTTTTATGCTTGCTCCAGGCGTCTTGGGCTTGCCCCAGTTTTATTGGCCTTGCTATTATTTTCTTGAGCTTGTTCCATTGCCATGGGCTTGCTCCAGTTGTCTTAAGATTGCTCCAGTTATCGTGGGATTGCCCCAGTTGTCTTGGGCTTGCTCCAGGTGTCTTGCTTGCTCCAATTGTCTAGGGCTTGCTCCAGTTGTCTTAGGCCAAAACAACTGGAGCAAGGTCAGGACAACTGGAGCAAGGCCAAAACAACTGGAGCAAGCTCAAGACATCTGGAGCAAGCCCAAGGCAACTGGCCTTGCTCCAATTGTCTTGGGCTTGCTCGAACTGTATTGGCCTTGCTCCAGTTGTATTGGGCTTGCTCCTGTTGTATTGGGCTTGCTCCAGTTGTCTTTGCCTTGCTCCGACTGTCTTGGACTTGCTCCGTTGTCTTGGGATTGCTTCAGTTGTGTTGAGCTTGCTCCAGTTGTTTTAACCTTGCTCCAGTTGTCTTGGCCTTGCTCCAGTTGTTTTGGGCTTGCTCTAGTTGTCGAAGGCTTGCTCCAGTTGTCTTGGGCTTGCTCCAGCTGTCTTGGCCTTGCTCCAGTTGTATCAGGCTTGCTCCAATTGTCTTGGGCTTGCTCCACTGGTATTGGACTTGCTCCAGTTACCTTTGTTTTGCTCCAGTTGTCTTTGTCTTGTTTCAGTTGTCTTAGCCGTGCTCCAGCTCTCTTGGACATGTTTCAGTTAACTTGGACTTGCTCGTGTTGTTGTAGGCTTGCTCCAGTTGCCGTTGCCTTGCCCCAGTTGTCTTGGCCTTCCTCCACTTGTTTTGGGCTTACTCCAGGTGTCTTAGGCTTGCTCCAGTTCTCTTATCCTTGCTCCATTTTTCGTATTCTTGCTTCATTTGGCTTGGCATTGATCCAGTTGCCTTGGGCTTGCTTCAGTTGTCTTGGCCTTGCTCCAGATGTCTTGGCCTTGATCCAGTTGTCTTGGCCTTGCTCCAGTTGTCTTGGTTTTGCTCCAGTTGTCTTAGGCCTGCTCCAGTTATCTTGGGCTTGCTCCTATTGCCTTGGCCTTGCTCCAGTTGTATTGGCCTTGCTCCAGTTGTATTGGGCCTGCTCCTGTTGTCTTGGGCTTGCTCCAGTTGTATTGGGATTGATCCTGTGTTCTTGAACTTGCTCCAGTTGTCTTGGGCTTGATCCAATTTTCTTGGGCTTGCTCCAGTTGTATTGGGCTTTGAGCAAGGCCAGGAAAACTGGAGCAAGGCCAAGACATCTGGAGAAAGCCCAAGAAAATTGGAGCAAGTCCAAAACAACTGGCTCAAGCCCAAGACAACTGGAGCAAGGCTATGACAATTGGGGCAAGTCCAAGACAACTGGAGCAAGCCCAAGACAACTGAAGCAAGCCCAAGACAACTGGAGCACGCCGAAGAAAACTGGAGCAAGGCCAGGACAACTGCAGCAAGCCCAAGAAACCTGGAGCAAGCCAAAAACCACTGGAGCAAGGCGGAGAAACCTGGAGCAAGGCCAAGACAAATGAAGCAATCCCGAGACAACTGGAGCAAGCCCACGGACAACAGGAGCAAGTTAAACACAACTGGAGCAAGGCCAAGACAACTGGAGCAAGCCCAAGGCAACAGGAGCAAGTCCAAATCAACTGAAGCAGGCCCAAACAAAAGTGGAGCAAGGCCAATACAACTGCAGCAAGGACAGTAAATCTGGAGCAAGCCCAACACAACGGTAGCAAGCCCAAGACAACCGGAGCAGGCCAAAGACAACTTGAGGAAGGCCAAGACAACTGCAGGAAAGCCAAGACAACTGGAGCAAGCCCAAGACAACTGGAGCAGGCCCAAGACATCTCGAGCAAGGCCAAGCCAACTGGAGCAAGGCCAATACAACTGGAGCAAGGCCAAGACAACTGGAGCAATGCCAAGACAGCTGGAGTAAGCCCAAGACAACTCGAGCAAGGCCAAGATAACTGGAGCAAGCCTAAGACAGCTAGAGCAAGCCCAGGATAAGTGGGGCAAGCCAAAGACAACTGGAGCAAGCCCAATCTAACTGGAGCAAGGCCAAGACAGCTGGAGCAAGCCCAAGACAACTGGAGTAAGACCACGACAACTGGGGCAAGGCCAAAAAAAATGCGAGCAAGCCCAAGACAGCTGGAGCCAGCCCAAGACAACAGGAGCAGGCCTAAGACAACTGGAGCAAGGCCACGAAAATTAGCCCAAGGACAAAACAACTGGAGCAAGGCCAAGGCAACTGGAGCAAGCCCAAGATAACTAGAGCAAGCCCAAGACAGCTAGGGCAAGCCCAAGAAAACTGGAGCAAGCCCAAGACAACTGGAGCAAGGTCAAGACAGATGTAGCAAGCCCAAGACAACTGGAGCAAGTCTTAGACAGTTGGAGCAAGGCCAAGACAACTGGAACAAGCCTTGCTCCAGTTGTCTTGGGCTTTCTCCAGTTGTCTTGGGCTTTATCCATTTGTCTTGGGCTTTCTCCAGTCGTCTTGGGCTTGATCCATTTGTCTTGGGCTTGCTCCAGTTGTCTTAGCCTTACTCCAGTTGTCTTGGACTTGCTCCTGTTGTCTTGGGCTTGCTCCAGTTGTCTTCGGCTGTCTCAAGTTGACTTGGCCTTGCTCTAGCTGTCTTGGCCTTGTCCCAGTTGTATTGGTCTTGCTCCAGTATTCTTGGCCTAGCTCTAGTTGTCTTGGAATTGCTCTTGTTGTATTGGGCTTGCTCCAATTGTCACGGCCTTTCTCCAGTTGTCTTTGGCTTGCTCGAGTTATTTTGGTCTTGCTCCATCTGTCTTGGGCTTACCCCAGTTTTCGTGACATTGCTCGCGTTGTCTTGGGCTTGCTCCAGTTGTTTTGGCCCTGCTCCAATTGTCTTCGGAATACTCCAGTTGTCTTGGGATTGCTCCAGTTGTATTGGGCTTGCTCTAGTTGTCTAGGCCTTGCTCCAGCTGTTTTGGTCTTGCTCCAGTTGTCTTGTCCTTGCTCCAGTTTTCTTGGGCTTGCTCCAGTTGTCTTGGCCCTGCTCCAGTTGTGTTGGGCTTGCTCCAGTTATCTTCGGCTGGAGCAAGCCCAAGACAACTGGAGCAAGGCCAAGACAATTGGAGCAAGGCCAAAAAACTTGGAGGAAGCCGAAGACAACTGGAGCATGCCAAAGACAACTCGAGCAAGGCCAAGACAACTGGATCATAGCCAATACAAGTGGAGCAAGCCCAAGACAACTGGAGCAAGCCCAAGATAACTGGAGGTAAGCCAAGACAACTGGAGCAAGGCTAGGACAACTGGATCATGGCTAAGAGAACTGGAGCAAGGCCAAGATAACTGGAGCAATGCCAAGCCAGCTGGAGCAAGCCCAAGACAACTGGAGCAATTCCAATACAGCTGTAGCAGGCCCAAACCCACAGGAGCAAGCCCAAGCCCATTGGGACAAGCCCAGGACACCTGGAGCGAGCCCAAAACAACTGGAACAAGGCTGAGACAATTGGAGCAAGGCAAAGATAACTGGAGCAGGGCCACAAAATTGAACATAGCCCAAGACAGTTGGAGAAAGCCCAAGACAACTGGAGCAAGGCCAAGACAATTGGAGCAAGTCCAATACAACTGTAGCAAGGCTAATACAACTGGAGCAAGCCCAATACAACTATAGAAAGCCCAGGACAAGTGGACCAGGTCCAAGACAACTGGAGCAGGAAAAGACAAGTGGAGCAAGGCCAAGACAACTGGAGAAAACCCAATACAACTGGATCAAGCCGAAGAACACTGAGGCAAGCCCAAGAAAACTGGAGCAAGGCCAAGACAACTGGAGCAAGCCCAAGACACTTGGAGCAAGCCCAAAACAACTAGAGCAAGGCCAAGACAACTGGAGCAAGGCCAAGATAGTTGGAGCAAGCCCAACGCAACTGCAGCAAGGCCAAGACAACTAGAGCAAGTCCTAGAGAATTGGAGCAAGCCCAAGATACCTGGAGCAAGGCCAAAACAACTAAAACAAGTCCAAAACAACTGGAGCAAGGCCAATACAACTGGAGCAAGCCTAAGACAACTAGAACAAGCCCAAGACAACTGGAGCAAGTCCAGAAAAGCTTGAGCAAAGCTAAGACAAGTGGAGTAAGCCAAAGACAACTAAAGAAAACCAAAAATAACTGGATAAAGGCCAATACCAGTGGATTTAGACCATGACAACTGGAGCAAGCCTGATATAACTGGAGCAAGGCCAAGACAATTGGAGCAAGCCCAAGACAACTGGAGCAAGCCCAAGACAAATGGAGCAAGCCCAAGAGACATGGAGCAAGCCCAAGACAAGTGGACCAAGCCCAAGACAAATGGAGCAGGGCCAAGACAACTGGAGCAAGGCCAAGCCAACTGGAGCAAGGCCAAGTCATCTGGAAGAAGGCCAAGACAAATGGAGCAAGCCCAAGACAACTGGAGCAAGGCCAAGACAACTGGAGCAAGTCAAAGACAACTGGAGCAAGGCCAAGACAAATGGAGCAAGCCCAATACAACTAGAGCAAGTCCAGGACAAGTGTTCTAAGCCCAAGACAACTGGAGCAGGACAAGACAACTGAAGCAAGGCCAAGACAACTGGAGCAAGCCCAAGACAACTGGAGCAAGCACAAGCCAACTGGAGCAAGCCCAAGAAAACTAGAGCAAGGCCAAGACAACTGGAACAAGCCCAAGACACATGGGGCAAGCCCAAAACAACTGGAGCAAGGCCAAAACAAGTGGAGCAAGGCCAATACAGCTGGAGGAAGCCTAATGCAACTGGAGCAAGGCCAAGATAACTGGAGCAAGCCCAATAAAAATGGAGCAAGTCAAAGAGATCTGGAGTAAGCACAAGACACCTGGAGCAAGCCCAAAACAACTGGATCAAGGCCAAAACAACTGGAGCAAGTCCAAGACAACTGGAGCAAGGCCAAGACAACTGCAGCAAGCCCAAGACAACTGGAGTAAGGCCAAGACAACTGGAGCAAACCCAATACAACAAGAGCATGCCCAGGATAAGTGGACCAATCCCAAGACAACTGGAGAAGGACAAGACAGCTGGAGCAAGGCCAAGACAACTAGAGCAAGCCTACTACATCTCGAGCAAGCCCAAGACAAGTGGACCAAGCCCAAGACAACTGGAGCAAGGCAAGGACAGCTGGAGCAAGCCCAAGACACCTGGAGAAAGCCCAAAACAACTGGGGCAAGGCCAAGACAACTGGAGCAAGGCCAAGACAACTGGAGCAAGCCCAAGACAACTGGAGCAATGCCAAGACAACTGGAGCACGTACAGGACAACTAGAGCAAGGCCGAGACAACCAGAGCAAGCCCAATACAACTAGAGCAAGCCCAGGACAAGTGGACCAAGACCAATACAACTAGGGCAGGCTAAGACAACTTGAGCAAGGCCAAGACAACTGGAGAAAGCCCAAGACAAATGGAGCAAGCCCAAGACAGCTGAAGTAAGCCCAAGAAAACTGGAGCAAGGCCAAGATAACTGGAGCAATCCCAAGACACATAAAGGAAGACCAAAACGACTGGAGAAAGGCCAAGACAAATGGAGCAAGGCCAGGACAGCTGGAGCACGACCAATGCAACTGGAGCAAGGCCAAGACAACTGGAGCCAGTCTAGGACAGCTGGAGCAAGGCTAAGACAACTGGAGCAAGCCAAATACAACTTGAGCAAGCCACAGATAACTGGAGCAAGGCCAAGACCACTGGAGCAAGCCCAGAACAATTGGAGAAAGCCCGAGATAAACGGAGCAAGGCCAAGACAACTGGAGCAAACACAAGAAAACTGGAGCAAGACCAAGAAAACTGGAGCAATCCCAAGACAACCGAAGCAAGCCCGAGACAAGTGGACCAATCCCAAGACAACTGGTTCAAGGCCAAGACAACTCGAGCAAGGCCAATACAACTAGAGCAAGACCAAGACAACTGAAACAAGCCCAAGAAAACGGGAGCAAGTCAAAGACAACTGAAGTAAGGCCAATACAATTGGAGCAAGCTTAAGACAAGTGGAGCAAGCAGAAGACAACTTGAGCAATGCCAATACAACTGGACCATGTCCAAGACAACTGGAGCTAGCCCAAGACAATTGGAGCAATCCCAAGAGAGTTGGAGCAAGCCCACGACATCTGGAGCAAGGCCAAGACAACTGGAGCAAGCCCAAAACACATGCAGCAAGCCGAAAACAACTGGAGCAAGGTAAAGACGACTGGAGCAAGGCCAAGCCAACTTGAGAAAGCCCAAGACAACTGGAGCAAGTCCAAGAGAACTGGAGCAAGTCCAAGACAACTGGAGCAAGGCCAAGACAACTGGAGCAAGGCCAATACAACAAGATAAAGCCCAGGACAAGTGGACCAAGTCCAATACATCTGGAGGAGGCGAAGATAAATTGAGCAAGGCCAACACAACTGGAGTAAGTCCAAGACAACTGGAGTAAGCCCGAGACAACTGGAGCAAGCCCAAGAAAACTGGAGCAAGGCCAAGAAAATTGGAGCAAGCCCAAGACACGTGGAGCAACAACTGAAGTAAGGCCAAGACAACCAGAGCAAGGCCAAGACAACTGGAGCAAGCCCAATACAACGGGAGCAAGCCCAAGAAAACTGGAGCAAGGCCAAGACAACTGGAAGAAGCCCAAGAGACATGGAGCAAGCCCAAAACAACTAGAGCAAGGCCAGTACAACTGGAGCAAGGCCAAGACAGTTGGAGCAAGCCCAACGCAACTGGAGCAAGGCCAAGACAACTAGAGCACGTCCAAGAGAATTGGAGCAAGCCCAAGACACATGGAGCAATCCCAACACAACTAGAGCAAGTCCAAGACAACTGGAGCAAGGCGAAGAGAACTGGAGCAAGCCTAAGAAAACTGGAACAAGCCCAAGACAACTGGAGCAAGTCCAGGAAAGCTTGAGAAAGGCTAAGACAACCGGAGTAAGCCAAAGACAACTAAAGCAAACCAAAGATGACTGGATCAAGGCCAATACCAGTGGATTTAGCCCATGACCACTGGAGAAAGCCTGATATGACTGGAGCAAGGCCAAGACAACTGGAGCAAGCCCAAGACAACTGGAGCAAGCCCAAGATAACTGGAGCAAGCCCAAGAGACGTGGATCAAGTCCAAGACAAGTGGACCAAGCCCAAGAAAAATTGAGCAGGGCCAAGACAACTGGAGCAAGGCCAAGCCAACTGGAGCAAGGCCAAGTCAACTGGAACAAGGCCAAGACAACTGGAGCAAGCCCAAGACGACTGGGGCAAGGCCAAAACAACTGGAGCAAGTATAAGACAACTGAAGCAAGGCCATGACATCTGGAGCAAGGCCAATACAACTAGAGCAAGCCCAGGACAAGTGGACCAAGCCCAAGACAACAGGAGCAGGTCAAGACAACTGAAGCAAGGTGAAGACAATTGGAGCAAGCCCAAGACAACTGGAGCAAGCACAAGCTAACTGGAGCAAGCCCTAGAAAAGTGGAGCAAGGCCAAGAGAACTGGAGCAAGCCCAAGAGACATGGAGCAAGCCCAAAACAACTGGAGCAAGGCCAAAACAACTGGAGCAAGGCCAATACAGCTGGAGCAAGCCTAATGCAACTGGAACAAGGCCAAGAGAACTGGAGCTAGCCCAATAAAAATGCAGCAAGTCGAAGAGAACTGGAGTAAGCCCAAGACACCTGCGACAAGCCCAAAACAACTGGATCAAGGCCAAAACAACTGGAGCAAGTTCAAGACAACTGGAGAAATTCCAAGACAACTGGAGTAAGCCCAAGACAACTGGAGCAATGCCAAGACAACTGGAGCAAGCCCAATACAACAAGAGCAAGCCCAGGAAAAGTGGACCAATCCCAAGACAACTGGAGAAGGCCAAGACAGCTGGAGCAAGGCCAAGACAACTAGAGCAAGCCCAATACAAGTGGAGCAAGCCCAAGACAAGTGGACCAAGCCCAAAACAACTGGGGCAAGGCAAGGACACCTGGAGCAAACCCAAGACACCTGGAGCAAGCCCAAAACAACTGGGGCAAGGCCAAGACAACTGGAGCAAGGCCAAGACAACTGGAGCAAGCCCAATACAACTGGAGCAATGCCAGGAGAACTGGAGCACGTACAGGACGACTGGAGCAAGGCCGAGACAACTGGAGCAAGCCCAATACAACTAGAGCAAGCCTAGGACAAGTGGACCAAGCCCAATACAACTGGAGCAGGCTAGGACAACTTGAGCGAGGCAAAGAAAACTGGAGCAAACCCAAGACAAATGGAGCAGGCCCAAGACAGCTGGAGCAAGCCCAAGAAAACTGGCGCAAGGCCAAGACAACTGGAGCAACCCCAAGACACATATTGGAAGCCCAAAACGACTGGATCAAGGCCAAGACAAATGGAGCAAGGCCAAGACAGCTGGAGCACGCCCAATGCATCTGGAGCAAGGCCAAGACAACTGGAGCCAGTCTAGGACAGATGGAGCAAGGCCAAGACAACTTGAGCAAGGCCAATACAACTTGAGCAAGCCCAGAACAATTGGAGAAGGCCCGAGATAACTGGAGCAAGGCCAAGACAACTGGAGCATACACAAGACAACTGGAGCAAGTCCAAGACAACTGGAGCAATCCCGAGACAACCGGAGCAAGCCCGAGACAAGTGGACCAATCCCAAGACAACTGGAGCAAGGCCATGACAACTCGAGCAAGGTCAAGACAGCTAGAGCCGGCCCGAGACAACTGAAGCAAGCCGAAGAAAATGGGAGCAAGTCCAAGACAACTGAAGTAAGGCCAATACAATTGGAGCATGCCCAATACAGGTGGAGCAAGACCAAGACAACTGGAGCAAAGCCAATATAACTGGACCAAGCCCAAGACAACTGGAGCAAGCCCAAGACAATTGGAGCAAGCCCAAGACAGTTGGAGCAAGCCAGAGTTGTGCGAGAGTTGTGCCAGAGTTGTGCCAGAGTTGTGCCAGATTTGTGCCAGAGTTGTGCCAGAGTTTTTCCAGAGTTGTTCCAGCGTTGTGCCAGAGTTGTTCCAGAGTTGTGCCATAGTTGTGCCAGAGTTGTGCTAGAGTTTTTCCATATCTGCCAGAGTTTTGCCAGAGTTGTGCCAGAGTTGTGCCATAGTTGTGCCAGAGTTGTGCCAGAGTTGGACATGAGTTGTGCCAGAGTTGTGCCAGAGCTGTGCCAGAGTTGTCCCAGAGTTGTGCCAGAGTTGTGCCAGAGTGGAGCCAGAGTTGTGCCAGAGCTGTGCCAGAGTTGTGCCAGAGTTGTGCCAGAGTCGTACCAGAGTTGTGCCAGAGTTGTGCCAGAGTTCTCCCATAGTTGTGCCAGAGTTGTGCCAGAGTTGTGCCAGGGTTGTGCCAGAGTTGTGCCAGAGTTGTGCCAGAGCTGTGCCAGTAGCTGTGCCGAGTTGTGCCAGAGTTGTGCCAGAGTTGTGCCAGTGTTGTGCCATACGTGTGCCAGAGTTGTGCCAGAGATGTGCCAGAGTTGTGCCAGAGTGGTACATGAGTTGAGCCAGAGTTGTGCCAGAGTTGTGCCAGAATTATGCCATAATTGTGCCAGAGTTATGCCAAAGTTGTGCCAAAGTTGTGCCAGAGTTGTGCCAGAGTTGTGCCAGAGTCGTGCCAGAGTTGTGCCAGAGTTGTGCCAATGTGGTGTCAGAGTTGTGCCAGAGTTGTAACAGAGTTGTGTCAGAGTTGTGCCGGAGTTGTGGCAGAGTTGTGGCAGAGCTGTGCCAGAGTTGTGCCAGAGTTATGCCAGAGTTGAGCCAGAGTTGTGCCATAATTGTGCCAGAATTGTGCCAGAGTTGTGCCAGAGTTGTGCCAGAGTTGTGCCAGAGTTGTCCCAGAGTTGTGCCAGTGTTGTGCCCTAGCTGTGCCAGATTTGTGCCAGGGTTTCGCAAGAGTCGTGCCAGAGTTTTGCCAGTGTTGTGCCAGAGTTGTGCCAGAGTTGTGCAAGAGTCGTGCCAGAGTTGTGCCAGAGTTGTGCCAGAGTTGTGCCAGAGTTGTTCCAGAGTTGTGCCAGTGTTGTGCCAGAGCTGTGCCGGATTTGTGCCAGGGTTGTGCAAGAGTCGTGCCATTGTTTTGCAAGAGTTTTGCCAGAATTGTGCCAGAGTTGTGCCAGATTTGTGCCAGAGTTGTGCCAGAGTTTTGCCAGGGTTGTTCCAGCGTTGTGCCGGCATTGTGCCAGAGTTGTGCCATAGTTGTGCCATAGTTGTGCTAGAGTTTTGCCAGAGTTTTGCCAGAGTTGTGCCAGAGTTGTGCCAGAGTTGTGCCAGAGTTGTGCCAGAGTTGGACATGAGTTGTGCCAGAGTTGTGCCAGAGTTGTGCCAGAGTTGTTCCAGAGTTGTGCCAGA
>SZWC01003622.1:108198-163766 GCA_023375785.1 Penium margaritaceum
GTCACACTTTGGCACTAGAGCGTCACACTTTGGCACTAGAGCGTCACACTTTGGCACTAGAGCTTCACACTTTGGCACAAGAGCGTCACTCCTTGGAACTAGAGCGTCATGATTTGGCACTATAGTGTTACACTTTGCCACTATATCGTCACAATTTGGCTCTAGAGTTTCATACATTGGCGCTAGGGTGTCACATTTTGGCACTAGAGCGTCACACTTTGGCAATTAGGTGTCGCACTTCGGAACTAGAGCGTCACACTTTGGCACTAGAGCGTCACACTTTGGTAGTAGAGCATCATACTTTGGCACTAGAGAATCACACTTTGGCACTAGAGATTCACACTTTGGCAGTAGAGCGTCACACTTTGGTACTAGAGTGTCAAACTTTGGCACTAGAGTGTCACACTATGGTACTAGAGATTCAAACTTTGGCACTAGAGCGTCAGAATTTTGCACTACAGCGTCACACTTTGGCACTGGAGCGTCACACTTTGGCACTAGAGCATCACACTTTGGCACTAGAGCTCCACACTTTGGCACTAGAGCGTCATACATTGGCACTACAGCGTCACACTTTGGCACTAGAGCGTCATACTTTGGCACTAGAGCTCCAAACATTGGCATTAGAGCGTCACACTTTGGTACTAGAGTGTCATACTTTGGCACTAGAGCGTCACATGTTTGGCACTAGAGCATCACAATTTGGCATTAGACCTTCATGCTTTGGCACTAGAACGTCACAGTTTGGCACTAGATCTTCACATGTTGGCACTAGAGCCTCACACTTTGGCACTAGACGGCCACACTTTGGCACTAGAGCGTCACACTTTGGGACTAGAGCATCACACTTTGGCACTAGAGCATCGCACTTCAGCACTAGAGCGTCACACTTTGGCACTAGCGCTTCACACTTTGGCACTAGAGCGTCACATTGTTGCACTAGACCTTCACACTTTGGTACGAGAGCATCACAGTTTGGCACTCGAGCTTCACACTTTGGCACTAGAGCATCACACGTTGGCACAGGAGAGACAGACTTTCTCACTAGAGCGTCACACTTTGGTAGTAGAGCGTCACACTTGGGCACTAGAGGATCGAACTTTGGCTCTTGGGCTTGCTCCCGTTGTCTTGGCCTTGCTCCACTTATCTTGTCCTGCTCCAGTTGTCTCTGGCTTGGTCTACTTGTCCTGGGCTTGCTCTAGTTGTATTGGGCTTGCTCTAGTTGTATTGGCCTTGCTCCAGTTGTCTTGGACTTGCTCCAGTTGTCTTGGCCTTGCTCCAGTTGTCTTGGACTTGCTCCAGTTGTCTTGGCCTTGCTCCAGTTGACTTGGCCTTGCTCCAATTGTCTTGGCCTTGCTCCAGTTTTCTTGGGCGTGCTCCAATTTTCTTGGCCTTGCTCCTGTTGTCTTGGGTTTGCTCCACTTGTACTGGCCTTGCTCCAGTTTTCTTGGGCTTGCTCCAGTTGTCTTCGGATTGCTGTAGTTGTCTTGGCCTTGCTGTAGTTGTCTTGGACTTGCTCAAGTTGTCTTGGGCTTGTTTTAGTTCTCTTGGGCTTGCTCCAGTTGTCTTGGCCTTTCTCGAGTTGTACTGGACTTGCTCCAATTGTCTTGTGCTTGCTCCAGTTGTCTTGGGCCTTCCCCAGCTGTCTTGGCCTTGTTCCAGTCGTCTTGGCCTTGCTCCATTTGTCTTGGGCTTGCAACACGTGTCTGTGGCTTGCTCCAGTTGTTTAGGTCTTGCTCGAGTTTGTTTGGACTTGCTTCAGTAGTCTTGGCCTTGCTCCATTTGTCTTATGCTTGCTCCAGTTGTCTTGGGCTTGCCCTAGTTATCTTGACTTGATCCAGTTGTATTGGGCTTGCTCTAGTTGTCTTGGCCTTGCTCCAGCCATCTTGGCCTTCTCCAGTTGTCTTGGGCTTGGTCCACTTGTCATGGGCTTGCTCTTGTTGTATTGGGCTTGCTCCAGTTGTCTTGGCCTTGCTCCAGTTGTCTTGGCCTTGTTCCAATTGTCTTGGCCTCGCTCCAGGTTTCTTGGAATTGCTCTAGTTGTTTTGGCCTTGATCCAGTTGTTTTGGGCTTACTCCAGGTGTCTTGGGCTTGCTCCAGTTCTCTTCGACTTGCTCCAGTTTTATTGGGCTTGCTCCAGTTCTATTGGCCTTGCTCCAGTTGAATTGGGCTTACTCCAGCTATATTGGTTTGCTCCAGTTGTTGTGGCCTTCCTCCAGCTGTTTTGGGCTTGCTCCATGTGTCTTGGGCTTGCTCAAGTTGTCTTGGCCTTGCTCCGGTTTTCTTGGGCTTGCTCTAGTTGGCTTGTGCTTTCTCCAGTTGTTTTGGGCTTGCTCCAATTGTCTTGGCCTTGCTCCAGTTGTCTTGTCCTGCTCCAGTTGTCTTGGGCTTGGTCCACATGTCATGGGCTTGCTGTAGTTGTATTGGGCTTGCTCCAGTCGTCTTGGCCTTGCTCCAGTTGTCTTGGACTTGCTCCAGTTGTCTTGGCCTTGCTCCAGTTGTTTTGGGCTTGCTCCAGTTGTCTTGGCCTTGCTCCAGTTGTCTTGGCCTTGCTCTAGTTGTCTTGGGCTTGGTCCACTTGTCTTGGGCTTGCTCCATGTCTCTTGGGCTTGCTCCAGTTGTCTTGGGCTTGCACTAGTTGTTTTGGGCTTGCTCCAGTTGTCTTAGCCTTGCTCCAGTTATATCAGGCTTGCTCCAGTTGTCATGGGATAACTCCACTGGTATTGGCCTTGATCCAGTTCTCTTTGGTTTGCTTTAGTTGTCTTTGGCTTACTCCAGTTGTCTTAGCCTTGCTCAAGCTTTCCTGGACTTGCTCCAGTTGTCTTGGGCTTGTTCCAGTTGTTTTAGGCTTGTTCCAGGTGTCTTGGCCTTGCTCCAGTTGTCTGGACTTGCTCCAGTTGTTGTGGGATTGCTCCAGGTGTCTTGGGCCTGCTCCAGTTCTCCTGGACTTGCTGCAGTTCTCTTGGCCTTAGTCCAGTTGCATTGGGTTTGCTCCAACTGTATTGGCCTTGCTCCAGTTGTCTTGGACTTCCTCCAGTTGTTTTGGGCTTGCTCCATGTGTCTTGGACTTGCTCCAGTTGTCTTGGCCTTGTTCCGGTTTTCTTGGGCTTGCCCCAGTTGTTTTGGGCTTGCTCCAGTTGTATTGGGCTTGCTCCAGTTGTCTTGGCCTTGCTCCACTTGTCTTGGCCTTCTCCTGTTATCTTGGACTTGGTCCACTTGTCCTGGGCTTGCTATAGTTGTATTGGGCTTGCTCCTGTGGTCTTGGCCTTGCTACAGTTGTATTGGACTTGCTCCAGTTGTTTTGGCCTTGCTCCAGTTGTCGTGGGCTTTATCCAGCTGTCTTGGGCTTGGTCCAGTTTTCTTGTCCTTGCTCCAATTATCTTTGCCTTCTTCAATTGTCTCAGCCCTGCTCTAGTTGTTTTGGGCTTGCTCCAGGTGTCCTGGGCTTGCCCCAATGGGCTTGGGCTTGCTCCAGAGGTTTTGGGCTTGCTCCAGTTGTCTTCTCATTGCTCTAGTTGTCTTGGGCTTGCTCTATCTGGCTTGGCATTGCTCCAGTTATATTGGCCTTGCTCCAGTTCTCTTAGCCATGCTCCAGTTGTCCTGGCCTTGCTCCATTTGTTTTGGCTTACCTCCACTTGTCTTGGGATTGCTACAGTTGTATTGGGCTTGCTCATGTTGTATTGGCCTTGATCCAGTTGTCTTGGCCTTGCTCGAGTTGTCTTTGGCATGCTCCAGTTGTCTTTGGCTTCCTCCATGTTTTTTTGGCCTTTCTCCAGTTGTCTTGGCCTTGCTCCAGTTGTCTTGGGCTTGCTCCTGTTGTTGTAGGCTTGTTAGAGTTGTCTTGGCCTTTCTCCAGCTGTCTTGGGCTTGCTCCTGCTGTCTTGGCCTTGCTCTTGTTGTCTTGGGCTTGCTCCAGTTGTCTTGGCCTTGCTCCAATTGTCTTGGCCTTGCTCCAGTTGTCTTGGGTTCGCTCCAGTTGTTTTGGCATTGCTCCAGTTGTCTTGGCCTTGCTCCAGTTGTCTTGGACCTGCTCCAGTTGTCTTGAGCTTGCTCCAGTTGTCCTGGGCTTGCTCCTGTTTTCTTGGCCTGGCTCCGGTTTTCTTGGCCTGGCTCTAGTTGTATTGGCCTTGATCCTGTTGTCTTGGGCCTGCTCCAGTTGTCGTGGGCTTGCTCCGGTTGTCTTGGCCTTGCTCCAGTTGTCTTGGCCTTAGTCCAGTTTTATTTGGCTTGCCCTAGTTGTATTGGCCACGACAGATGGGGCAAGCCCAAGACAAGTGGACCCATTCCAAGACAACTAGAGCAAGGCCAAGATGACAAGAGCAAGGCAACGACAACTAGGGCAAGCTAACGACAAGTGAATCAAGCCCAAGACATATGGAGCAAGTCCAAGAAAAATGGAGCAAGGCCAATACAACTGGAGCAAGCCCAAGACAACAGGATCAAGCCCAAGACAACTGGAGCAAGGCCAAGACAACCTGAGCAATCCTAAGACAACTGGGGCAAGCCCAATACAACAGGAGGAACCCTAAGACAAGTGGAGCAAGGCCAATACCACTGTAGCAAGCCCAAGACAACTGAAGCAAGCCCAAGACAACTGAAGCAAGCCCAATAGAACTAAAACAAGCCCAGGACAACTGGAGCAAGTCCAAGACAACTGCAGCAAGGCCAAGACAACTAGAGCAAGCCGAAGACAACTGGAGCAAGCCCAAGACAACTGGAGCAAGGCCAGGACAACTGGAGCAAACCCAAGACAAGAGGAGCAAGGCCAAGACAGTTGGAGCATGCCGAAGAAAATCGGAGCAAGCCCAAGACAACTAGCGCAAGGCCAGGACCACTAGAGCAAGGCCTAGACAACTAGAACAAGGCCAAGACAACTAGAGCAAGGCAAAGACAGGTGGAGCAAGCCCTCGACAGCTGGAGCAAACCCTATATAGCTGGAACAATGCCATGACTGGAGCAAGCCCAAGACATCTAGAGCAAGCCCAAAGGCAACTGGGGCAAGCCAAACACAACTTGAAGAAGGCTTAGACAACTGGATCAATGCCGAGACAACTAGAGCAAGCCCAAGACAGCTGGAGAAAGCCCAGAAAAACTATAGCAAGACCAAGACAACTGGAGCAAGCCCACAGCATCCGGAGCAAGCTCAAAACATCTAGAGGAAGCCCAAGACAACTAGAGCAAGGCCAAGACAACTGGAGCAAGGCCGACAAAACTTGGAGCAAGCCCAAAACAACTGGAGCAGGCAAAAGACAACTGGAGTAAGGCCAAGACAGCTGGATCAAAGCCAAGAAAACTAGAGCAAGTCCAAGACAACTTAAGCAGACCCAAGACAACTGGAGCTAGGCGAAGACAACTAGAGCAAGGCTAGGATAACTGGAGAATGACCAAAACAACTGGAGCAAAGCCAAGACACCTTGGGCAATGCCAAGACAACTAGAGCAAGCCCAAGACAACTAGAGCTAGGCCAACACAACTGGAGCGAGCCCAAGATAATTGGAGCAAGTGCAAAACAACTGGGGCAAGCCCATGACACTTGGAGAAAGCCCAAAACAACTATAGCAAGGCCGAGACAACTAGAGCAAGGCCAAGAAAACTGGAGCAATCCTAAGACAACTGGAGTAAGCCCAAGAAAACTGGAACAAGTCCAAGACAAGTGGAGCAAGGCCAAGACAACTGGAGCAAGCCCAAGACAACTAGAGCAAGCCAAAAAAAACTGGAGCAAAGCCAAGACAACTAGAGCAAGGCCAATGCAACTGGATCAAGCCCAAAAGAACTAGAGCAAGCCCAAGACAACCGGAGCCGGCAAAATTCAACTGGAGCAGGGCCAAGACATCTGGAGAAAGCCAATACAACCGGAGCTTTCCCAAGACAACTGGAGCAGGCCCAAAAGAACTGAAGCAAGCCCAAGACAACTGGGACAAGCCGAAGACAACTGGATCATGTCCATGACAACTGGAGCAAGGCCAATACAGCTGGAGCAATTCCAAGAAACCTGGAGGAAGCCCAAGACAGCTGGAGCAACCCCAATAAAACTGGAGCAAGGCCAAGACAACTGGAGCAAGACCAAGACAACAGGAGAAAGCCAAAGACAACTGGAGCAAGCCCAAGACAACTGGAGCTAGGCCAAGACAACTGGAGCAAGCCCAAGTTAATGGGAGCAAGCCCAAGACAACTGGAACCAGTCCAAGACAGCTCGATCAAGGCTAAGACAACTGGAGCAAGCCAAAGACAACTGGAGCAAGCCAACGATAACTGGAGCAAGGCCAAGACAACGGGAGAAAGCCCAAGACAACTGGAACAAGCCTGATAAATCTGGAGCAAATCCAAGGCAATTGGAGGAACCCCCAGACAACTGTAGCAAGTACGAGATAAATGGAGCAAGCCCGAGACAACCGGAGCAAA
Source organism: Penium margaritaceum (assembly GCA_023375785.1). NCBI lineage: Eukaryota > Viridiplantae > Streptophyta > Zygnematophyceae > Desmidiales > Peniaceae > Penium > Penium margaritaceum. The sequence goes on from SZWC01003622.1 coordinate 114,601, forward strand.
CCCGATACAAGTGGACCAAGCCCAAGACAACTGGAGCAAGGCCAAGACAATAAGAGCATGGCCAGGAGAACTGGAGCAAGCCCATGAAAACTGAAGCATGCCCAAGATATCTGGAACAAGTCCAATACAACTGGAGGAAGGCCAGTTCAAGTGGAGCAAACCCAAGACAACCGGAGCAAACCCGAGACAACCGGAGCAAGGTCACTACAACTGGAGGAAGCCCAAGCTTATTGGAGAAAGCCCAAGACAACTGTAGCAAGCCCAAGACAACTGGAGCAAGGCCAAGACAGCTGGAGCAAGCCCAAGACAATAGGAGCAAGGCTAGGACAACTGGAGCAAGCCCAAGACAACTGGAGCAAGTCAAGATAACTAGGGCAAGCCCAAGAAAACTGGAGCAAGCCTAAGACAAATGGAGCAAGGCCAAGACAACTGGAGCAAGCCCAAAACAATTGGAGCAAGCCCTGAACAACTGGAGCAAGCCACAGACACCTGTTGCAAGCCCAAGACAAAAGGAGCAAGGCCAAGATGACTGGAACAAGGCCAAGACAGCTGGAGCAAGCCCAAGACAACTGGAGCAAGCACAAGACAACTGGAGCAAGTCCAATACAACTGGAGCAAGGCCAAGACAACTGGAGCAAGCCCAAGAGAACCAAAACAAGCCCAAGACAACTGGAGCATGTCCAAGACAACTGTAGCAAGGCCAAGACAACTAGAGCAAGCCCAAGATAACTGGAGCAAGCCCAAGACAACTGGAGCAAGGCCAGTACAAGTGGAGCAAACCCAAGACAACAGGAGCAAGGCCAAGACAATTGTAGCACAACCAAGAAAACTGGAGCAAGCCCAAGACAACTAGCGCAAGGCCAAGACAACTAGAGCAAGGCCAAGACATCTGGAGCAAGGCCAAGACAACTAGAGCAAGGAAAAGACAGGTGGAGCAATCTCTAGACAGCTGGAGCAAGCCCTAGATAGCTGGAACAATGCCATGACAACTGGAGCAAGCCAGGTACAACTAGAGCAAGCCCAAAGGCAACTGGGGCAAGCAAAACACAACTTGAAGAAGGCTTAGACAACTGGATCAATGCCGAGACAACTAGAGCAAGCCCAAGACAGCTGGATCAAGCCCGAAAAAACTAGAGCAAGCCCGAGACAACTGGAGCAAGCCCAGAGCACCTGGAGCAAGCTCAAACTATCTAGAGGAAGCCCAAGACAATTGGAGCAAGGCCAAGACAACTGGAGCAAGGCCGACAAAACTTGGAGAAAGCCCAAAACAACTGGAGCAGGCGAAAGACAACTGGAGCAAGGCCAAGACAGCTGGATCAAATCCAAGACAACGATAGCAAGTCCAAGACAACAGAAGCAGACCCAAGACAACTGGAGGTAGGCGAAGACAACTGGAGCAAGGCTAGGATAACTGGAGTGTGGCCAAAACAACTAGAGCAAGGCCAAGACACCTTGGGAAATGCCAATACAGCTGGAGAAATCCCAAGACAAGTGGAGCTAGGCCAACACAACTGGAGCGAGCCCAAGATAATTGGAACGAGTGCAGAACAACTGGGGCAAGCCCATGACACCTGGAGCAAGCCTGAAACAACTGTAGCAAGGCCGAGACAACTGGAGCAAGGTCAAGACAACTGGAGCAATCCTAAGACAACTGGAGCAAGCCCAAGAAAACTGGAGCAAGTCCAAGACAACTGGAGCAAGGCCAAGACAACTGGAGCAAGCCCAAGACAACTAGAGCAAGCCAAAAACAACTGGAGCAAAGCCAAGACAAGTAGAGCAAGGCCAAGAGAACTGGATCAAGCCCAACAGAACTAGAGCAAGCCCAAGACAACTGGAGCCGGCCAAAGTGAACTGGAGGAGGGCCAAGACAGCTGGAGAAAGCCAAGACAACTGGAGCTTTCCCAAGATAACTGTAGCAGGCCCAAGAGAACTGAAGCAAGCCCAAGACAACTGGGACAAGCCGAAGACAACTGGAGCATGCCCATGACAACTGGAGCAAGGTCAAGACAGCTGGAGTAATTCCAAGAAACCTGGAGCAAGCCCAAGACAGCTGGAGCAAGCCCAATAAAACTGGAGCAAGGCCAAGACAACTGGAGCAAGACCAAGACAACTGGAGAATGCCCAAGACAACTGGAGCAAGCCCAATACAACTGGAGCTAGGCCAAGACAACTGGAGCAAGCTCAAGTTAACGGGAGGAAGCCCAAGACAACTGGAACCAGTCCAAGAGAGCTTGATCAAGGCTAAGACAACTGGAGCAAGCCAAAGACAATTGGGGCAAGCCAAAGATAACTAGAGCAAGGCCAAGACAAATGGAAAAAGCCCCAGACAACTGGAGCAAGCCTGATAAATCTGGAGCAAGTCCAGGGCAATTGGAGAAACCCTAACCCCGAAGACAACTGGAGCAACTACGAGACAACGGGAGCACGCCCGAGACAACCGGAGCAAACCTGATACAAGTGGACCAAGCCCAAAACATCTGGAGCAAGGCCAAGACACAAGAGCATGGCCAGGAGAACTGGATCAAGCCCATGAAAGCTGTAGCAAGTCCAAGACATCTGGAGCAAGTCCAATACAACTGGAGCAAGGCCAATACAAGTGGAGCAAACTCAAGACAACCGCAGCAAACCCGAGACAACCGGAGCAAGGTCACTACAACTCGAGGAAGCCCAAGCTTACTCGAGCAAGCCCAAGACAACCGGAGCAAGCCCAAGACAACAAGAGAAAGCCCAAGGCAAATGAAGCAAGCCCAAGACAACTGGAGTAAGGCCAAGACAGCTGGAGCAAGCCCAAGAGAATTGGAGCAAGGCCAGGACAACTGGAGCAAGCCCAAAACAACTGGAGCAAGTCAAGATAATTAGGGCAAGCCCAAGACAACTGGAGCAAGCCTATGAAAATTGGAGCAAGGCCAAGACAACTGGAGCAAGCCCAAAACAACTGCAGCAAGCTCTAAACAACTGGAGCAAGCCACAGACACCTGTTGCAAGCCCAAAACAAATGGAGCAAGGCCAAGACGACTGGAACAAGGCCAATACAGCTGGAGCAAGCCCAAGATAACTGGAGCAAGCACAAGACAACTGGAGCAAGTCCAATACAACTGGAGCAAGGCCAAGACAACTGGAGCAAGCCCAAGATAACTGGAGCAAGTCCAAGACTACTATAGCAATGCCCAGACAACTGGAGCAAGGCCACGAAAACTGGAGCAAGACCTAGACAACTGGAGCAAGCCCTAGACAACCGGAGCAGGCCAAATACAACTCAAGAAGGACTAAGACAATTGGAGCACAGCCAAGACAACTGGAGCAAGCCCAAGACAACTGGAGCAAGCCCAAGACAAGTGGAGCAAGCACACGAAAACTGGAGTAAGGCCAAGAGAACTGGAGCAATCCCAAGACACCTGGAGCAAGCCCAAGAGAACTGGAGCAAAGCCAATACAACTGAAGCAATGCCAAGGAAACTGTAGCAAACCCAATAAAAATGGAGCAAGCCCAAGACAACTAGATGAATTCCAAGACAGCTGGAGCAAGGCTAAGACAACTGGAGCAAGCCAAACACACCTGGAGCAAGCCAAAGACAACTGGAGCAAGCCCAATACAACTGGAGCAAGCCCAAGACAACTGGAGCATGCCAAAGACACCTGGATTAAGGCCAAGACAACTGGAGCAAGGCCAAGACAGTTGGAGTAAGACCAAAACAACTGGAGCAGGCACAAGACAATTAGAGCACGGCCAAGACAAATAGAGCAAGGCCAATAGAAATCGAGCAATGCCAAGATACCTAGAGCTAAACCAAGACAACTGGAGCAAGCGCAAGACAACTGGATCAAGGCCAAGACAAATATAGCAAGCCCAAGACAACTTAAGCAAGCCCAGGACAACTAGGGCAAGTCCAAGACAACTGGAGCAGGCCTGATACAACTGGAGCAAGACCAAGAGAACTGGAGTCAGCCCAATACAACTGGAGCAAGCCCAAGAAAAGTGGAGCCAGCCGAAGACAATCGGAGAAAGCCCAATACAAGCGGACCAAGCCCAAGACAACTGGAGCAATGCCAAGACAACAAGAGCATGGCCAAGAAAACTGGAGCAAGCCGAACACAACTGAAGCAAGCTGAAGACATCTGGAGCAAGTCCAAGACAACTGGAGCAGGGCCAATATAACTGGAGCAAGCCCAAGGCAACGGGAGCAAGCTCAAGAGAGCTGGAGAAAAGACAATACAACTGGAGCAAGCCCAAGACAACTGGGGCAAGCCCAAGGCAACTGGAGCAAGGCCAAGACAACTGAAGCAAGGCCTACACAACTGGAGCAAGCCCAAGACCTCTGGAGCAAACCCAAGACAAATGGGGCAAGCACAAGATGACTGGAGCAAGCCTAAGACAACTGGGGCAAGGCCAAGACAACTGGAGCAAGCCCAAGACAACTGGAGCAAGCCATAGAAAACTAGAGCAATCCCAAGACATTTGGAGCAAGCCCACGACACCTGAGCAAGCCCAAGTCACATGGAGCAAGCCCAAAACAACTTGAGCAGGGCCAAGACAATGAGAGCAAGGCCACGAAACCTGGAGCAATCCCAAGACAACTGGAGCAAACCCAAGGCAACTTGAGCAAGTCCACGACAACTGGAGCAAGGCCAAGACACCTGGAGCAAGCCCAAGGCAACTGGAGGAAGCACAATGCAACTAGAGCAAGCCCAAAAACAACTTGAGCAAGGCCAAGACAAGTGGAGCATGGCCCAGAAGACTGGAGCAAAACCAAGACAACGGGAGCAAGCACTAGACAACAGGAGCAGGCCAAAGACAACTGGAGCAAGGAAAAGACAACTGGAGCAAAGCCAAGACAACTGGAGCAAGCCCTAGACAACTGGAGCAAGCCCAACACATATAGAGTAAGGACAATATAACTGGAGCAAGGCCAAGACAACTATAGCAATGCCAAGATAGCTGGAGCAAGCCCAAGACAACTCGAGTAAGGCCAAGACAACTGGAGAAAGCCCAAAAAATTAGAGCAGGCCCATGACAACTGGATCAAGGCAAAGACAACTGGAGCAAGGCCAAGACAACTGGAGCAAGGCCAAGACAACTGGAGCAAGGCCAAGACAGCTGGAACAAGCCTAATATAAACGGAGCAAGGCCAAGACAACTGGAGAGAGCCCATGTCAACCGGAGCAAGCCCAAGACAACTTGGACAAGCCCAAGACAACTGGAGCAAGCCTAAGATAATTGGAGTCAGGCAAATACAGCTAGAGCAATCCCAACACAACTGGATGAAGCCCAAGACAACGGGAGCAAGCCCAAGAGAACTGGAGCAAGACCAATACAACTATAGCAAGCCCAAGACACATGGAGCAAGTCCAAAACAACTAGAGCATGGCCCATGCAACTGGAGCAAGCGCAGGCAACTGGAGCAATCCCAAGAAAACAGGAACAAGCTGATGACGACTAGAGCAAGTCCAAGACAACTGGAGCAAGCCCAAGACAACTGGAGCAAGCCCAGGACAACTGGAGCAAGCCCAAGACAACTGGAGCAAGGCCAAGACAACTGGAGCAAGGCCAGGAAAACGTGAGCAAGCCCACGACAACTGGAGCGAGCACAAGACCACTGAAGCAATGCCAATATAACTGGAGCAAGGCCAAGACAACTGGAGCAAGCCCAAGACAACTGGAACAAGCCCAGGACAACTAGAGCAGTCCCAAGACACCTGGAGCAAGGCCAATACAACTGGAGCAAGCCCAAGACAACTGGAGCAAGGCCAAGACAACTGGAGCAAGTCCAAGACAACTGGAGCAAGTCCAAGTCAAGTGGAGCAAGCCAATACACATGGAGCAAGCCAAGACAACTGGAGCAAGCCCAAGACAACTGGAGCAAGGCCAAGACAACTGGAGCAAGTCCACGACAAGTGGAGCAAGGCCAAGAAAACTGGAGCAAGGCCAAGACAATTGGAGCAAGGCCAACTCAACTGGAGCAAGCCCAAGAGAACTGGAGCAAGGCAAAGACAACTGGAGCAAGTACAAGACAACTGGAGCAAGCCCAATATCTGTGGAGCAAGCCCAAAATAATTGAAGCAAACCAAAGAAAACTGGAGCAAGTCCAAGACAACTACAGCAAGTCCAAGACAACTGGAGCAAGCCCAAGACAACTGGAGCAAGTCCAAGAGAACGGAAGCAAGGTGTGTACAACTGGAGCAAGCCCACGTCAACTGGAGCAAGCACAATGCAACTGGAGCAAGGCCAACACACCTGGAGCAAGCCCAAGGAAATTCCAACAAGTACAAGACAACTAGAGCAAGGCCAAGACAATAAGAACAAGCCAAAGACAACTGGAGCAAGGCCAAGTGCCAAGTGTGACGCTCTAGTGCCAAAGTGTGACGCTCTAGTGCCAAATTGTGACTCTCCTGTGCCAAAGTGTGACGCTCCAGTGCCAAAGTGTGATGCTCTAGTGCCAAAGTGTGACGCTCTAGTGCCAAAGTGTGAAGGTCTAGTGCCACAGTGTGACGCTCTAATGCCAAAGTGTGAAGCGCTAGTGCCAACGTGTGACGCTCTAGTATCTACGTGTGACGCTCTAGTGCCAAAGTGTTACGCTCTAGTGCCAAAGTGTGGCGCTCTAGGGCCAAAGCGTGACGCTCTATTGCCAAAGTGGACGCTCTAGTGCCTAAGTGTGAGGCTCTATTGCCAAAGTTCGAGATTATAGTGCCAAAGGTGATGCTGTAGTGCCAAAGTGTGACACTCTAGTGCCAACGTGTGATGCTGTAGTGCCAAAGTCTGACACTCCATTGCCAAATTTTGAAGCTCTTGTGCCAAAGTGTGACAATACAGTGCCAAAGTGTGACTCTCTAGTGCCAAATTGTGAATCTCTAGTGCCAAAGTGTGACGCTCTAGTACCAATGTGTGACACTCTAGTGCCAAAGTGTGACGCTCTAGTTAAACAATGTGATACTATATTGCCAAATTGTGATGCTCTAGTGCCAAAGTGTGACGCTCTAGTACGAAAGTTTGAAACTCTAGTGCCAAAGTGTGACACTCTAGTGCCAAAGTGTGACGCTATGGTACCAAAGTATGACGCTCTAGTTCGAAAGTGTGACGCTCTAGTGCCAAAGTGTGACGCTCTAGTGCCAAGATGTGACGTTCTAGTACCAAAGTTCGAAACTCTAGTACCCAAGTGTGACGCTCTAGTGCCAACGTGTGACGCTCTAGTGCCAAAGTGTGACTCTCCTGTGCCAAAGTGTGATGCTCTAGTGCCAAATTGTGAAGCACTGGTGCCAAAGTGTGACGCTCTAGTGCCAAGGTGTGAAGGTATAGTGCCACAGTGTGACGCTCTACTGCCAAAGTGTGAAGCGCTAGTGCAAACGTGTGATGCTCTAGTGTTAAAGTGTGAAGCACTGGTGCCAAAGTGTGACGCTCTAGTGCCAAAGTGTGAAGGTATAGTGCCACAGTGTGACGCTCTACTGCCAAAGTGTGAAGCGCTAGTGCAAACGTGTGACGCTCTAGTGCCAAAGTGTGACTCTCTAGTGGCAAAGTGTGACGCTATAGTGCCAAAGTATGATGCTCTAGTGCTAAAGTGTGACACTCTAGTGCCAAAGTGTGACGCTCTAGTGCCTAAGTGTGAGGCTCTACTACCAAGGTTCGAAACGCTAGTGCCAAAGTGGGATACTGTAGTGCCAAAGTGTGACGCTCTAGTGCCAACGTGTGACGCTGTAGTGCCAAAGTCTAAAAACTAGTGCCATAGTCTGAAGCTATAGTGCTAACGTGTGATGCTCTAGTGCCAAAGTGTGACACTCTAGTGCCAAAGTGTGACGCTCTAGTACCAAAGTTTGACACTCTAGTGCCAAAGTGTGACGCTATAGTTCCAAAGTGGGACACTCTATTGCCAAATTGTGACGCTCTCGTGCCAAAGTGTGACGCTCTAGTGCCAAAGTTCGAAACTCTAGTGCCAAATTGTGACACTCTAGTGCTAAAGTGTGACGCTATAGTGTTGGCTCTAGTGGGTGTGGAGGCACCCTCAAGGATGCCTAGCTCTCACTGGATCACGCTACCAAAGTTTGGGGCAGCCAAGGGACATCAACGGTGAAGAGTGTGGTGCACAAGGATCACGGTTGTGAGTGGGCAGAACACGTCGCATTCAGTAGAACTGAATCGAAAGACGTTTTTGTTAGTTAGCATAGTGAGATTACATCAGATTCGTATAGCCTGTGATCTTAGCTTTCCAACGCATCCAAGCACGCCCAAATCGGAGCAGTAGAGCTCCTGCTACGGCCGTCGAAGGAACCCTTGGTGGAGCCGAGCCGCCCACCATGCCCACGAACGGGAGTGAAGGGAGGCGCTTCGACGGTGGCCTGTCGAAGCGCCCTTCCTGTCATCCCAACGTGGGGAGGGGCTTGCCTTGGTCCAGGGGACCATCCACATTCATTCCTTCATGGCCCATGTGCCTTTGGAGCCCATTGGAGACGAACTAGGATCACTGGCGGTGGATTATCCCGCCACCTATGTCGGGTACCAGATTCCACATGCCCAACACCCGATTTTCGGGCTAGGCTAACTTTCTGAATACTCACTCAAATCGAGCGATTCAAAGCTCGATCCTCCACGGAAACATCCAAGAAATTTAAATCTAAAGTTAGATCAGGCTTTCGACCACTCCTCAGTGGTCGAACCAGGGAGTACACTTAACGGCACTCATGGCAAGGGGCACACCATGTCAACAATCTCCCCCTTGCACCGCAGCCTTGATGCCCTGTCCTTGGAACCTGTAGCATTTTAAACTTCAGAGCGTAGACCGAGCTCCATGCAGCTCGCGTTGTGCCTGTCCTTGGGCTGTGCCTTGGTCATGGCATCGGCGAGCATGCGCTTAGTGCCACAGTGCACAATAGCTGCATCTCCCTTTGCCACCAAGTCCCGCGCGTAGTGATGACGGATCTCGATGTGCTTGGTCCTCCTGTGCAGCACCGGGTTCTAGGTCAGACTGATGGCACTCATGTTGTCAACGTTGAGCACCGTCGGCTTCCTTTGCGGCACGCTGATCTCCTTTAGCAGCCGCCGCAGCCACACCGCCTCCTTTGCGGCTTCCGCGAGCGCGATGTACTCCGCTTCGGTGCTGGACAGCGCCACGCAGTCCGCGAGCACGATGTACTCCTGCTTCCTGCTTGCCCATGAAATTGCTGCACCACCAAGCACAAACACGTACCCCGACGTTGATTTTCTGTCATCCACATCACCAGCCCAGTCGGCATCGGAGTAGCCGACCAACTCGAGGGAATCGTCACGCGCTCCCCCTCCAAATACGAGCCGCGACTGTTTTGTCACCTTGAGATAGCGGAGGATCCGCTTCACCGCTTGCCAATGAACCGGCCTGGGGTCAGCCACGTAGCGGCTCACTTGGCCCTCCGCGAAGGCCAGGTTGGGCCACGTCGCCACCATGGCGTACATGATGCTCCCCACAGCTGACTGGTATGGCACACCTGCCATATCCTCCTTCTCCTCGTCCGTGCTCGGGCCCATGCTCGAGCTCAGCTCACACGTGGTGGTCATGGGTGTGCCGATGGGGTTGCACTCCTCCATGTTGTAGCGGCGGAGCACCTCTTACACGTACTTTGCCTGCCCCATCTCGAGCGTGCGTGCCTTGCGATCCCTCTTGATGGTGACGCCGAGGTAGTACTCGAGCTCACCCATGTCGGTCATTTTGAACCGACCGCCCAGCTCCCGTTTCAGGTTCACCAACTCCTCCATGTCCGATGACACGAGGATGAGATCATCGACGTAGAGTGCCACGATCTGGTGCAACCCCGGCTGCTTCCGCACGTACACGCTGTGATCCGCCTCGCAGCGCTTGAAGCCAAGCTCGGCCATGAAGCCGTCCATTTTCAGGTACCACATGAGTGGCGCTTGCTTCAGTCTGTAGAGCGCCTTGCGAAGCCGGCACACCTTCCCTGGCGGCGCGTCCACCCCCTCCGGGACCTCCATGAGGACCTCCATGTCCAGGTCGCCGTTGAGAAACGCGGTTTTCACGTCCATTTGGTGGACTTTGTAGTCGCGCGCCGCCGCCACCGAGAGGATGGAACGGATGGAGGCGAACTTCGCCACCGGTGCGAAGATTTCTTCGTAGTGTTTACCCTTTCGTTGGGCGTACCCCTTCGCGACCAGCTGCGCCTTGTACCGCTCCACTTTCCCCTCCTTGGTGAGCTTCTTCTTGAAGATCCACTTGGAGCCGATGATTTTTGCGCCCTCCGGCCTATCAATGAGCTGCCAAGTACCGTTCTCTTCGTGGGAGGCGAGGTCAGATTTTTTGGCTCCCTCCCACTCAGCCCCATCCTTTTGCTGCAACGCCTCCTTGACGGTCTCGGGCTCCTCTTTCGCAAAGAATGCTCGAGCGAACCCAGTCCAGGTGCCCTGCGCGGCATCGTACCGTTTTGCCGTCCTCCTTGCGCGTCCACTTCTCCGGGGCTGCTGTTGTTGAAGCTGCTGCTGCTGCTGCCGCTGCTGCTGCTGCTGCTGCTGCCGCTGCTGCTGCTGCTGCTGCTGCTGCTGCTGCCCTCTTGCGGCGCTACTCACACCGCTGGCCTGCTCCCCATCTCTCGGGGACCGTGGAGATGCGGGCTCACTCCCCGCCTCCTCGTTCAGCTCCACGGCTGCCGGCGCTTCGGACTCATCGTCCGACTTGGCTGAATGCAAATCAGCCGCTCCCCCATCCCCCGGATGGTTGTCGCCGGTTGGAGCCGCTTGGACGTCACCCTCTTTTGCGTCTTCCAGCGTCTCCCCCTCGAGGAGTGGCAGCCACTCCCCTCGCTTGGAGAGACCCGTGTCCTTGTCCGTCCAACGACTGTCCTCGTCAAACGTGACGTCGTGACTCTTCACGATCTGCTGCCTCCGCGGGTCGAAGAGCCGGTACGCCTTGCTCCCGCTCTCGTACCCGACGAAGATGCACCGGCGAGTCCGCGGGTCCAGTTTGCCCCGCCCCTCCCGTGCCTGCACAACAGCATGTGCAACACAACCAAACGTGCGGAGGTGTGCCACAGTTGGATTCCTCCTGCTCCACACTTCTTGTGGCGTCTTCCACACCTTGGACTCCGCGTCTTCTAGCGGCTTCGTCGGCGTCAGGTTCATGATGTACGCCGCTGTCCGTGCCGCCTCGCCCCAGTACCGCCGCGCGAGGCCGGCATCACTCAACATGGACCGGACCATGTTGAGGATGGTGCGGTTCGCCCTCTCGGCAACGCCGTTCTGCTGCGGAGAGTGGCGTAGTTTTCTGCCACGCGATCCCCTTGCTCTTCATCCATGCCGAGCAGCCCTCGTACTCGCCGCCGCTGTCGCTCCGGAACGCCTTCACCTTCAAGTCTGTTTGCGGCTCCACTGCCGCCACAAACTCCTGCATACAAGTCAGGACATCACTCTTCCTCTTGATGATGTAGAGGTAGAGCTTGCGGCTGTGGTCGTCGATGAAGGTGACAAAGTAGCGAGCGCCCCCGATGGAGCTCTCGAATGGTCCACACACGTCCGTGTGCACCACCTCCAACTTCGTCGATGCACGCGTCCCTTTGCCGTCAAACGGCCACCGTGTCGCCTTGCCCACCATGCATGGCTCGCACACGGCATTCTTGGCTGCATCGAGGCCCTTGACCTCAAGGCCCCGCACCACTTCCTTTTTCGCCATGTCCCTCACAGTTGAGGGAGCGATGTGACATAGGCGGCGGTGCCACAGGTCCAGATTTCCTTCATCCTTTGTCACGAGGTTGACGGCGTCAGTCCTTGCCGCATCGGCAAGGACCTTGGTGCGAAGAAGGTACAGGTCCTCCTCCCTCTTGCCACGCGCAATCATCTCGCCGTCCCCCTCCTTCCGGATGATGGCCTCCTTCTTGTTGAAGAGTACCTCGAGCCCCTTGTCGGTAAGGCGGCTTACTGACAGCAGATTTGCCCCAAAGTTGGGCATGTAGAGCACGTCGTAAATGGTGCACGGAATGACTTTCCCGTTCACCACCGACTCAATGCCAACATTCCCTTCGCCCGCGGCCAACTCTGTTTTGCCGTTGGCCACTGTCATGCGCCGCTCGGTGGCGCCGTAGGTGACGAATGCCGCCTGGTTGCATTGTGTGTGGCGGCCTGATCCGGAGTCGATCACCGTGACTTCCGGATCTGTCAAGTCGGTAGACTCCCTAGCCATCATGGCCTGGGTGTCCTTCTTCCCGCCCTTCCTGGGCTGGTCCGACTTCTTGTTGGGGCAATCGCGTGCGTAGTGGCCCTGTTTGCCACAATTGTAGCACTCCCCTTTGTTTTCACCTCTCTTGGTGCCCTGGTTAGGACCCTTCCCCTTCTTGCCTCCCCCTCCACCTTGAGGGCGGACGGCATAGGCGGAACTTGATGTTGCTCCACTCTCTCTCCCACCACGCCGCATCCATTCGTTGCGGACGTATTCAGCCACCTTCGGGTACTTCAGCTCATCGGCGGACCAGCCGCCTACGACGGTGATCATGGGACTCCAACTGTCCGACAAGGCCAGAAGGAGGATCATGGCTTGCAGCTGAGGGTCAACCTTCCATCCGGTGGCTACGCACTCGGCAGTAAGGGACTCAATCTGCTGCAGGATCTCCATGATGTCGTCGCCTTCGTTCGCTCGGAGGTTGACGAGCCTCTTGAAGATGAAGAGTTGGTTAGCGAGGTTGGTGGACTGGTAGATGGTGCAGAGTTTCTTCCAGGCCTCCGCGGCCTCCGTGCATCCTTGAATTAGTGCGCACTGCGGCGGAGCTAGCGATAACACCAACAATGCAAGCGCCTTCTTGTTGCGCTTCTTGTACTTGTCCACTTCCTCCGGTGTCGCGGTATCCGGAGGCGCGGTCTCTTCACCGTTGACCAGCTCAAGCAGGCCCTTGTCATCGAGGTAGACCTCAAACTGCCACCTCCACAAGGGGAAGCCGTTTCCATCAAACTTGGAGACGGCGCCGATGCTCTCTTGCTCGGTCGTTGCCATGGCGCGCGGCGGTAGCGTGAAAGTTGAGGAGCTAGGGTCCTTCTAGGCACGTGGGCCCATAACCCTTTTGTTGGCTCTAGTGGGTGTGGAGGCACCCTCAAGGATGCCTAGCTCTCACTGGATCACGCTACCAAAGTTTGGGGCAGCCAAGGGACATCAATGGTGAAGAGTGTAGAGCACAAGGATCACGGATGTGAGTGGGCAGAACACGTCGCATTCAGTAGAACTGAATCGAAAGACGTTTTTGTTACTCAGCATAGTGAGATTACATCAGATTCTTATAGCCTGTGATCTTAGCTTTCCAACGCATCCAAGAACGCCCAAATCGGAGCAGTAGAGCCCCTGCTACGGCCGTCGAAGTAACCCTTGGTGGAGCCGAGCCTCCCACCATGCCCACGAACGGGAGTGAAGGGAGGCGCTTCGACGGTGGCCTGTCGAAGCGCCCTTCCTGTCATCCCAACGTGGGGAGGGGCTTGCCTTGGTCCAGGGGACCATCCAAATTCATTCCTTCATGGCCCATGTGCCTTTGGAGCCCATTGGAGACGAACTAGGATCACTGGCGGTGGATTATCCCGCCACCTATGTCGGGTACCAGATTCCACACGCCCAACACCCGATTTTCGGGCTAGGCTAACTTTCTGAATACTCACTCAAATCGAGCGATTCAAAGCTCGATCCTGCATGGAAAAATCCAAGGAATCCAAATCTAAAGTCAGATCAGGTGTTCGACCACTCTTCAGTGGTCAAACCAGGGAGTACGATCAACGGCACTCATGGCAAGGGGCACACCATGTCAACATATAGTGCCAAAGTGTGTCGCTCTAGTTCCAAACTGTGACGCTCTAGTATCGAAGTGTGACGCTCTAGTGCCAAACTGTGAAACTATAGTGCCAACTTTTGAAACTCTATTGCCCAAGTGTGACGCTCTAGTGCCAAAGTGTGACGTTATAGTGCCAAAGTGTGACTCTCCTGTGCCAACGTGTGACGCTCTAGTGCCAAATTGTGAAGCTCTAGTGCCAAAGTGTGACGCTATAGTGCCAAAGTATGAAGGTCTAGTGCCACAGTGTGACGATCTAGTGCCAAAGTGCGAAGCGCTAGTACCAAAGTGTGACGCTCTAGTGCCAAAGTGTGATGCTCAGAGCGAACGTGTGATCCGTAAATACCAAAGTGTGACGCTCTAGTGCCAATGTGTGAGGTTCTAGTGCCAAAGCTCGAAACTCGTATGCCAAATTGTGATGCTCTTGTGCCAAAGTGTGACGCTCTAGTGCCAAAATGTGACAATGTAGTGCCAAAGTCTGACCCTCTAGTCCCAAAGTTTGGAGCTCCAGTGCCAAAGTGTGACGCTCTAGGGCCAAAGTGTGACACTCTCGTGCCAAAGTGTGACGCTCTAGTGCCAAAGTGTGAACCTCTAGTGCCAAAGTGTGATGCTCTAGTGCCAAAGTGTGATGCTCTAGTACCAAAGTGTGACGCTCTTGTGCCAAAGTGTGACGCTTTAGTCTAAAGTGTGACACTCTATTGCCAAAGTGTGAGGGTCTAGTGCCAAAGTGTGATGCTCTAGTACCAAAGTTCAAAACTCTAGTGCCAAAGTATGACCCTCTAGTGCCAATGTGTGACGCTTTAGTGCCAAAGTGTGACGCTATAGTTCCAAAGTGTGACGCTCTAGTGCCAACGTTTGGAGCTATAGGTCCAAAGTTTGACGATCTAGTGCCAAAGTGTGACGCCGTAGTGCCAAAGTGTGACGCTCTAGTGCCAAAGTGTGGAGCTCTAGTGCCAAATTGTGATGCTCTAGTGCCAAAGTGTGACGCTCTAGTGCCAAAGTGTGACGCTCTAGTGCCAAAATGTGACGCTCTAGTGCCAAAGTATGAAGCTCTAGTGCCAATGTTTGAAACTCTAGTGCCCAAGTGTGACGCTCTAGTGCCAAAGTGTGATGCTCTAGTGCCAAATGCGACTCTCCTGTGCCGAAGTGTGACGCTATAGTGCCGAAATGTGAAGATATAGTGCCAAAGTGTGACGCTATAGTGCCAAAGTGTGAAGGTCTAGTGCCATAGTGTGACGCTCTAGTGCCAACGTGTGAAGCACTAGTGCCAAAGTGTGACGCTCTAGTGCCAAATTGTGACGCTCTAGTGCCAAAGTGTGATGCTCTATTGCCAAAGTGTCACGCTCTAGTGCCAACGTGTGATGTTGTAGTACCAAAGTGTGACGCTCTAGTGCCAAAGTGTGAGGCTGTTGTGCCAAAGTTCAAAACTCTAGTGCCAAATTGTGATTCTCTAGTGCCAAAGTGTGACCATCTAGTGCCAAAATGTGACGCTGTAGTGCCAAAGTCTGACGCTCCAGTCCCAAGGTTTGGAGCTCTAGTTCCAAAGTGTGACGCTCTAGTGCCAAAGTGTGACACTCTAGTGCCAAAGTGTGGCGCTTTAGTGCCAACGTGCGAATCTCTAGTGCCAAGTGTGATGCTCTAGTGCCAAAGTGTGACGCTCTAGTACCCAAATGTAACGCTCTAGTGCCAAAGTGTGACGCTCTGGTTCCAAAGTGTGACACTATATTGCCAAAGTGTGACGCTCTAGTGCCAAAGTGTGATGCTCTTGTGCCATAGTTCAAAACTCTAGTGGCAAAGTATGACGCTCTAGTGCCAAAGTGTGACGCTCTTGTGCCAAAGTGTGACGCTCTAGTTCCAAAGTGTGACGCTCTAGTGCTAAAGTGTGACGCCGTAGTTCCAAAAGTGTGACGCTCTAGTGCCAAAGTGTGGAGCTCTAGTGTCAAAGTGTGATGCTCTAGTGCCAAAGTGTGACGCTCTAGTACCAAAGTGTGGCGTTCTAGTGCCAAAGTGTGACGCTCTAGTGCCAAAGTGTGACGCTCTAGTGCCAAAGTTCGAAACTCTAGTGCCAACGTGTGGCAGTCTAGTGCCTTAGTGTGATGCTCTAGTGCCAAAGTATGATGCTCTAGTTCCAAAGTGTGACGCTCGAATGCCAAAGTGTGACGCTCTAGTGCCAAAGTGTGACGCTCTAGTGCCAAAGTTCAAAACTCTACTGCCCACATGTGACGCTCTAGTGCCAAAATGTGACGCTCTAGTGCCAAAAGTGTGACTCTCCTGCGCCAAAGTGTGACGCTCTAGTGGCAAAGTGTGAAGCTTTTGTGCCAAAGTGTGATTCTCTAGTGCCAAAGTGTGAACGTATAGTGCCTCAGTGTGACGCTATAGTGCCACAGTGTGAAGCACTAGTACCAATTGGTGACGCTCTAGTGTCAAAGCGTGACGCTGTAGTGCCAAAGTGTTATGCAGTAGTGCCAAAGTGTGACGCTCTAGTGCCAACGTGTGACGCTCTAGTACCAAAGTGTGACGCTCTAGTGCCAAAGTGTGATGCTCTAGTCCCAAACTGTGACGCTCTAGTGCCAAAGTGTGACACTATACTGCCAACGTCTGACGCTCTAGTGCCAAAGTTTGTAGCTCTAATGCCAAACTGTGACAATCTAGTGCCAAACTGTGACACTATAGTGCCAAAGTGTGGCGCTCTAGTGACAAAGTGTGAATCTTGAGTGCCAAGGTGTGATGTTCTAGTGCCAGTGTGACGCTGTAGTACCGAAGTGTGACGCTCTAGTGCCAAGGTGTGACGCTCTAGTTCCAAAGTGTGTCCCTCTATTGCCAAGGGATGATGCTCTAGTGCCAAAGTGTGATGCTTTAGTGCCAAAGCTCAAAACTATAGTGCCAAAGTATGACACTCTAGTGCCAAATTGTGATGCTCTAGCACCAAAGTGTGACGCTCTAGCTTCAAAGTGTGATGCTCTAGTGTCAATGTGTGAAGCTCTAGTGCCAAAGTGTGATGCTCTAGTTTTAAAGTGTGAAACTCTAGAGCCAAAGTTTGTTGCTCTAGTGCCAAAGTGTGAAGCTATAGTGCCAAAGTGTGACACTCAAGTGCAAAAGTGTGACGCTCTAGTACCAATGTTTTTAGCTCTGGATCCAAATTTTGATTCTCTGGTGCCAAAGTGTGAAGCTCTAGTGCCAAAGTGTGATGTTCTAGTGCCAACGTGTCACGCTCTAGTACCAAAGTGTGACGCTATAGTGCCAAAGTGTGATGCTGTAGTTCCAAAATGTGATACTCTATTGCCAAAGTGTGAAGCTCTAGTGCCAAAGTGTGACGCTCTAGTGCCAAAGTGTGACGCTCTAGTGCCAAAGTGTGACGTTATAGTTCCAAAGTGTGACGCTCTAGTGCCAAAATGTGAAGCTCTAGTGCCAAAGGGGGACGTCCTAGTTTCAAAGTGTAAAGCTCTAGTGCCAAAGTGTGACGCTCTAGTACCAAAGTGTGATGCTCTAGTGCCAAAGTGTGACGCTCTAGTTCCAAAGTGTGACACTCTATTGCCAAAATGTGACGCTCTACTGTGAAAGTGTGATGCTCTAGTGCCAAAATTCAAAACTCTAGCGCCAAAGTATGACGCTTTAGTGTCGAAGTGTGACGCTCTAGTGCCAAAGTGTGACGCTATAGTTCCAAAGTGTGACGCTATAGTGCCAAAGTTTGGAGGTCTATTTCCAACGTGTGACACTCTAGTGCCAAAGTGTGATACCGTAGTGACAAAGTGTGACGCTCTAGTACCAAATTGTGGAGCTATAGTGTCAATGTGTGATGCTCTAGTGCCAAAGTGTGACGCTCTAGTGCCAAAGTGTGATGTGCTAGTGCCAATTGTGACGCTCTATTGCATGCGCCTATGGTGTATCTCGTGTGTATATGGTGTATCTGACGTGCCTATGGTGTCTCTCATGTGCCTATGGTGTATCTCATGTACCTATTGTGTATCTCATGCGCCCATGGTGTATCTCATATGCCTATGGTGTATCTCATGCGCCTATTGTGTATCTTATGCACCTTTGGTGTATCTCATGTGCACATGGTGTATCTCATGTGCCTATGGTGTATATCATGTGCATATGACAACTGGAGCAAGCCTAAGACAGCCGGAGCATGGCCAGCACAACTGGAGCAAGCCCAAGACATCTGGAGCAAGCCCAATACAAGTAGAGCAAGCCCAAGACAACTGGAGTAAAGCCAAGAGAACTGGAGCAATCCCAAGACACCTGGAGTAAGCCCAACAAGAACATGAGCAAGTTAAAGACAACTGGAGCAAGGCCAAGGAAACTGGAGCAAGCACAAGAGAACTGGAGCAAGCCCAACACAACTGGAGCAAGTCCAAGACATGGGGAGCAAGGCTAAGAAAACAGGAGCAAGCTAAAGACACGTGGAGCAAGCCAAAGATAAATGGAGCAAGGCCAAGATACCTAGAGCAAGCCCAAGACACCTGGAGCAAGCCTGGTACACCGGGAGCAAGGCAAGGACAACTGGAGCAAGCCCAAGACAACTTGAGCAAGCCCAAGACAACTGGAGCAAGCCGAAGACAACTGGAGCAAGCCCAAGACAAGTGGACCAAGCCCAAGACAACTGGAGAAAGGCCAATACAACTGTAGTAAGCCCAAGGCAACTGGATCAAGCCCAGGAGATTTGAAATAAGCAGAAGACAATTTGAGCAAGTCCAAGACAATTGGAGCAAGGCCAAGACAACTGGAAAAAGCCCAAGACAACTGGAGAGAGCCCAATATAACTGGAGCAAGGCCAATACAACTGGAGCAAACCCGAAACAACAGAAGCAAGCCCAAGACATTTGGAGTAAGCTCAAGACAACTGGAGCAAGACCAAGCCAAGTGGAGCAAGGCCAGGACAACTGGAGCAAGACCAAGACAGATGGAGCAGGCCCTAGACAGCTGTAGCAAGGCCAAGACAACTGGAGCAAGCTCACAACAACTGGAGAAAGCCCAAGACAACTGGGGCAAGCCCATGACAACGGGAGAAAGCCTAAGACAACTGAAGAAATGCCAAAAAAGCTGGAGTAGCACAAGAAAACTGGAGCAAGCCCGAGACAACTGGAGCAAGCGTAAGAAAACTGGAGCAAGGCCAAGACAACAGGAGCAAGCCCAAGACACCTGGAGCAAGCCCAAAATATCTGGAGCAAGGCCAAGATAACTTGAGCAAGGCCAAGACAACAAGAGCAAGCCGAAGACAGCAGGAGCGAGCCCAAGACAACTGGAGAAAGTCCAAGACAACTAGAAAAATGCCAAGACAACTGGAGCAAGCGCAAGACAACTGGAGCAAGACCAAGACAACTGTAGCTAGGCCAATACAACTGGACCAAGGCCAAGAAAATTGGAGCGAGCCCAGGACAGTTGGAGGAATCCCAAGACAACTGGAGCAGGCCAAAGACAATGGGAACAAGGCCAAGACAACTGGAGCAAGCCCAAGACAACTGTAGCAAGGCCAAGACACCTGGAGTCAGGCCAAGACAGCTGGAGCAAGCCCAAGACAACTGGAGCAAGGATAAGACAAATCAAGCAAGCCCAAGCCAATTACAGCAAGCCCAAGACAACTGGGGCAAGCCCAAGTCAACTGGAGCAAGCATGACACAACTGGAGCAAGACGAAGAGAAGTGGAGCAAGCCCAATACAACTTGAGCAAGCCCAAGAAATCCGGAGCAAGCCCAATACAACTGGAGCAAGCCCAAGACATGTGGACCAAGCCCAAGACAACTGGAGCAAGACTATGACAACTAGAGCAAGGCCAAGACAACTCGAGCAAGCCCAAGGCAACTGAAGCAAGCCCAAGACAACTTGAGCATGTCAAAGACAACTGGAGCAATGCCAAGACAGCTGGAGCAAGCCGAAGACAACTGGAGCAAGGCCAAGACAGCTGTAGGAAGCCCAAGACAACTGAAGCAAGCCTAAGGCAACTGGAGCAAGCCCAAGAGAATTGAAACAAGCCCAAGACAACTGGAGCAAGTCAAAGACAACTGGAGCAAGGCCAAGACAACTAGAGCAAGCCGAAGACAACAGGAGCAAGCCCAAGACAACTGGAGCAAGGCCAATACAACTGGAGCAAACCCAAGACAACAGGAGCAAGCCCAAGACAATCGGAGCACGCCCAAGAAAACTAGAGCAAGCCCAAGACAACTAGCGCAAGGCCAAGACAACTGGAGCAAGGCCAAGACAACTGGAGCAAGGCAAAGACAACTCAAGCAAGGCAAAGACAGATGGAGCAAGCCCTGGACAGCTGGAGCAAGCTCTAGGTAGCTGGAACAATGCCATGACAACTGGAGCAAACCCAAGACAACTGGTGCATGCCCAACGGCAACTGGGACAAGCCAACGACAACTGGAGAGCAAGCCTTAGACAACTGGATCAACGCGAAGACAACTGGAGCAAGCCCGAGACAGCTGGAGCAAGCCCAAAAAAACAAGAGCAAGGCCAAGACAACTGGAGCAAGCCCACAGCACCTGGAGCAGGCTCAAAATATGTAGAGGAAGCCCAAGAAAACTGGAGCAAGGCCAAGACAACTGGAGCAAGGCAGAGAAAACTTGGAGCAAGCCCAAAACAACTGGAGCATGCCAAAGACAAGTGGAGCAAGGCCAAGACAGCTGGATCAAAGCCAAGACAACTAGAGCAAGTCCAAGACAACTGAAGCAGACCCAATACAACTGGAGCTAGGCCAAGACAACTGTAGCAAGGCTAGGATAACTGGAGCATGGCCAAGACAACTAGAGCAAGGCCAAGACACCTGGGGCAATGCCAAGACAGCTGGAGCAAGCCCAAGACAACTGGAGCAAGGCCAACACAATTGGAGCGAGCCCACGACAATTGGAGCAAGTCCAAAACAACTAGGGCAAGCCCATGACACCTGGAGCAAGCCCAAAACAACTGCAGCAAGGCCGAGACAACTACAGCAATGCCAAGAAAACTGGAGCAATCCTAAGACAAATGGAGCAAGCCCACGAAAGCTGGAGCAAGTCCAAGACAACTAGAGCAAGGCCAAGACAACTGGATCAAGCCCAAGAGAACTAGAGCAAGCCCAAGACAACTGGAGCAGGCCAAAGTCAACTAGAGCAGGGCCAAGACAGCTTGAGAAAGCCAAGACAACTGGAGCAATCCCAAGATAACTGAAGCAAGTCCAAGACAACTGGGACAAGCCGAAGACCAATGGAGCAAGCCCATGACAAACGAAGCAAGGTCAAGAGAGCCGGAGGAATTCCAAGAAACCTGGAGCAAGCCCAAAACAGCTGGAGCAAGCCCAATCAAACTGGAGCAAGGCCAAGACAACTGGAGCAAGACCAAGACAACAGGAGTAAGCCCAAGACAACTGGAGCAAGCCCAAGACAACTGGAGCAAGGCCAAGACAACTGGAGCAAGCCCAAGTTAACGGGAGCAAGCCCAAGACAACTGGAACCAGTCCAAGACAGATCGATCAAGGCTAAGACAACTGGAGCAAGCCAAAGATAACTGGAGTAAGACCAAGACAACTGGAGAAATCTGAAGACAACTGGAGCAAACCTGATAGATCTGGAGCAAGTCCAAGGCAACTGGAGCAACCCCAAGACAACGGGAGCAACCCCGAGACAACTGGAGCAAGCCCGAGACAACTGGAGCAAACCCGATACAATTGGATCAAGCCCAAGACAACTGGAGCAATGCAAAGACAACAAGATCAAGGCCAGGAGAACTGGAGCAAGCCTATGAAAACTGAAGCAAGCCCAAGACATCTGAAGCAATTCCAAGACAGCTGGAGGAAGGCCAATACAAGTGGAGCAAGCCCAAGACAACTGGAGCAAACCCGGGACAACCGGAGCAAGGTCAGTACAACTAGAGGAAGCCCAAGCTTACTGGAGCAAGCCCAAGACAACCGGAGCAAGCCCAAGACAACTGGAGAAAGCCCAAGACGACTGTAGCAAGCACAAGACAACTGGAGCAAGGCCAAGACAGCTGGAGCAAGGACAATACAACTGGAGCGAGAATTTCACTATGTGTGGTCCACGTTGATAACTCATGATATGAGTCACAAATGGTCAGAGGGGGAAACAATGGTTTGGGAGTACTAGTTATCGACTGGCACATAGAAAGACCGTGAATAAGAAGTGGTACGGCGTAGCTACCATGCACATTGACCAACCAAAGTAGGCATATGTCACTGAACATGACCTTGGCACTAGAGCTTTACAATTTGGTACTAGAGCGTCACACATTGGCACTAGGGAATCCCAATTTGGCACTAGAGTGTCACACCTTGGCACTAGAGCGTCACACTTTGGCAATAGAGTGTCATACTTTGGAACTAGAGCTTCTGTGGTGTGGTGTATCTCATGTGCCTATGGTGTATCTCATGTGCCTATGGTGTATCTCATGCGCCTGTGGTGTATCTCATGTGCCTTTGGTGCATCTTATGTGCCTATTGTGTATCTCATGTGCCTATGGTGTATCTCATGTGCCTATGGTATATTTCATGTTCCTATGGTGTATCTCATGTGCCTATGGTATATCTCATGCGCCTACGGTGTATGTCATGTGCGTATCGTATATCTCATGCACCTATGGTGTTTCTCATGTACATATGGTGTATCTCAGGTGCCTATGGTGTATCTCATGCACATATGGTGTATCTCATGTGCCTATGGTGCATCTCATGTGCCTATGGTGTATCTCATGTGCCTATGGTGTATCTCATGTGCCTATGGTGTACCTCATGCGCCTATGGTGTATCTCATGAGCCTATAGTGTATCGCATGTGCCTATGGTGTATCTCATGCGCCTATGTTGTATCTGATGTATGCTATGGTGTATCTCATGCGCCTATGGTGTTTCTCATGCGCCGGTGGTGTATCTCATGTGCCTATGGTGTATCTCATGTGCCTATGGGGTATCTCATGCACCTATGGTGTACCTCATGTGCCTACGGTGTATCTCATGTGCCTATGGTGTATCTCATGTACCTATGGTGTACC
This sequence comes from Penium margaritaceum, assembly GCA_023375785.1. Classification (NCBI taxonomy): domain Eukaryota; kingdom Viridiplantae; phylum Streptophyta; class Zygnematophyceae; order Desmidiales; family Peniaceae; genus Penium; species Penium margaritaceum. The sequence goes on from SZWC01003622.1 coordinate 137,348, forward strand.
TCTTGTGCCTATGGTGTGTGTTATGTACCTATGGTGTATCTCATGTGCCTATGGTGTACCACATGTGCCTATGGTGTATCTCATGCGCCTATGTTATATCTCATGCGCATATGGTGTATCTCATGCACCTATGGTGTATCTCATGTGCCCATGGTGTATCTCATGTGCCTATGGTGTATCTCATGTGCCTATGGTGTATCTCATGTGCCTATGGTGTATCTCATGTATCTATGGTGTATAAAATGTGCCTATGGTGTATCTTATGTGCCTATGGTGTATTGCATGCACCTATGGTGTATTTCATGTGCCTATGGTGTATTGCATGCACCTATGGTGTATCTCATGCGCCTATGGTGTATATCATGTGTGTATGGTGTATCTCATGCGCCTATGGTGTATCTCATGCATATATGGTGTATCTCATGCACGTACGGTGTATCTCATGCGCCGATTCTGTATCTCATGTGCCTATGGTGTATCTCATGTACCTATGGTGTATCTCATGTACCCATGGTGTATCTCATGTGTCTATGGTTTATCTCATGCACCTATGGTGTTTCTCATGTGCATGTGGTATATCGCATGCCCATATGGTGTATCTCATGTACCTATGGTGTACCTGATGCGCCTATGGTGTATCTCATGTACATATTGTGTATCTCATGTGCATGTGGCTTATCTCATGTGCCTATGGTGTATATCATGTGCATATGGTGTATCGCATGCACCTATGGTGTATTGCATGTGCCTCTGGTGTATCTCATGTTCCAATGGTGTATCTTATGCACTTATGGTGTACCTCACGTACCTATGGTGTATCTCACGTGCCTATGGTATATCTCATGCGCCTATGGTGTATCTCATGTTCCTATGGTGTATCTCATGTGCCTATAGTGTATCTCATGCGCCTATGGTGTATCTCATGTACATATGGTGTATCTCATGTTCCTATGGTATATCTCATATGCCTATGCTGTATCTCATATGCCTATGTTGTATCTCATGCGCCTATGGTGTATCTCATGCGCATATGGTGTATCGCATGCACCTATGATGTATCTCATGCGCATATGGTGTATCTCATGTGCATATGGTATATCTCATGTGCCTATGGTGTATCTCATGTGCGTATGGTGTATGTCATGTGCCTTTGGTGTATCTTGTGTACATATGGAGTATCGCATGTGCCTATTGTGTATCTCATGCACCTATGATGTATCTCATGTGCCTTTTGTGTATCTCATGTGCCTATGGTGTATCTCATGCGCCTATGGTGTATCTCATGTACCTACTGTGTACCTCATATCCCTATGGTGTATCACATGTTCCTATGGTGTATCTCATGTGCCTATGGTGTATCTCATGTGCATATTGTGTATATAATGTGAACTATGGTGTATCTCATGTGCCCATGGTGTATCTCATGTGCCTATGGTGTATCTAATGCACCCGTGGTGTATCTCATGTGCCTTTTATGCATCTTATGTGCCTATGGTGTATCGCATGTACCCATGGTGTATCTCCTGTGCCGATGGTGTATCTCATGTGCATATGGTGTATCTCATGTGCATATGGTGTATCTCATGCGCCTATGGTGTATCTCATGTACCTATCGTGTATCTCATGCACCTATGGTGTATATCATGTACCTACGGTGTATCTCATGTGCCTGTGGTATATCTCATGCGCCTATGGTGTTGTACCCTCTTTCACCATCGGCCGGAATCAGATCTGACAGCATGCAAGGATGAGCTCACGGTCACGGTTCGCGCTGCGCTATCTCCGCAACTACGTTCATTTCTCGACCTACGTCGCTCCTTTCACCCCGCTTCTTCCCTGCGTGTTCTCACCCTCTCTCACTCAACGGATGTTTCACCGTATTATCCTGGGGAGTATGTCTCATATGTCCCTATTCCTCAGCAGACTACCAACAGCATAGTTTATACCATTCATTAGCCTTCAATCACTGACGAATAATCATCCGCCGTATGGCACAATTTCAACTAACACAATCCTTCCCGATAGCACACTCGGGGTAATGTTGAACACCTACCGTGGCTATTTGAACTATTATTTTCCTTAGTATTCCATCAGTGACGGGTGATCATCCATCGAATGATGCGATGTCCCTTAAGATAATCCAAAGAGAATGAGCAGAACAATTTAGATTCTTGCGTTTAGTCCATGAGATTAGATCCCTGCAACAACACAGTGCGGCTCACACCGCCTTGCTCGCTCGCCCGTGGCATGGCGCGGCTCAGCTCCAATGGACCGTCAACATGTCGACCTGCACGGGGATGGGTGCGCGTCAGATCTTCGTCCCACAGGCGGAATAGTTTTTGCCGGTACCGTTGGTAGGCCCGGAATGCCTCGACCCGTTCTTCGGCAGCTTCTGCGGCGCGTCGTCCGACGTCACGGGCCACCTCCTGCCAACTATTCATGGGACAGGGCTCGTCGTCACGGGGATGTCGTCACAGCCACGATTGCCGGAACTGCTCCAGGGCTCCATCGGTGGGGTGATGCGACCATTGCATCACTCCCAGGAAGTTCCGTGTGCCTAGCCGATGGGGCACATTGCAGCATCTGTAGATGGCATAGAAGGTCACCGGTGAGTCTCGGGCGGTCCTGGTTGAGCCGGGCAGTTGGTGCTCCCACGAAAACTTAGGACCAATCCACGATGGCTCCGTCACAGCCTCCTCAGGAAGGGGGCTTCTCATCTGGAGATGGTTACACACTCACACACACACACACCAAGCCTGACCTAACTTCTCTACTCTAGCTTGACGCGAGACAGGACACGGGTCCCGCTCGACGGTCTGGGTCGACTGAAGGGCAGCAATCTCTCTGTCGTGCTGGTGACAGCCGGGCTCGTCTCCCACGCCGGGATCTGGTCAAGAGTCGGTTGTTGAGCACTCGCTTGAGTACCACTGGCGTTAGGTCTGAGCGTCTCGGAATTCTTCAGCGTCAGCAGTCAATCGGTAGTTCGTTCGACAGACAGCAGCCGGTCTCCTTCTCTTCTTCCCCTCTTATTCTCTCCTCGCATTGTCCTTCCCAGACCTTCATCCCACTGGCTAGCCCCTTTCGTGGCTCGCACATCAAAACGCCTTTGGATAAGGCGCATCGAGTGCCACTCCTCTCTTCGAGGTTCGGGCGCGGCTCCACTACCATCAAGCCAGCCTCGGGCCGCCTTCCTTACCTCCCCGCAGGTCTGGTCGGGTCACGGTGTCCGTGCCAATATCTTCTTTCATGGCCCGTCGCTCCCCGGAATCGAACTGCTTCTCTCGTGATTTCTTTTCTTCAGTTGGTGGTCGTCGGATCATCCGTCGACCCTCTGCCCAGATCCTGACCCTGGCCCCACACTCCTTCCTTTCCTCCGGTGGATGAACAAAACACCGTTAACACTGTTATACCCTACTCCCACAAAACAAGCTGGACGTCCTAATCCATCCATTCCCCTTCCCCGTTTCGTTCATCCTGCCCTCTCCCTTCTGGTGCATTGTTTGCCTCATGGCTAGCGCTCCCTTCCCTGTCGCGATGCAGGTTCTTCAGCCCCTTTTTTCGGTGATGAATACTCTTTCTCCGCCCATCTTGTCCTTTCCATTCCATCCAATTCTCAGTGGGGCCCCTCCTGCCGTATCACTTCATTCCGTGCCTTGGGGCTCTGGCGTGGAGTCGTCCTGCGTTCTCCTTCTCCTCTCCCTCTTCCCTGCTCCTGTAATCGCCACGCTGCCTCCTTCTGCCTTATCTGCATCCTCCTCCTGGCCTCATCACTTTCCTCACGGGGTATGCAGAGAGGCCCATCCAGCCCTGTCTGAGCATTTCTGCAGCAACGGGCGCATGGGAGGTGTACTCGCTGATGACAGCTGATGCAGTGCCACCTGTGGATGCGCACTGGGCCTCTGCATGTAGCGCACGGCTCGCTATATAAATTTGTGCATCGAAAGAATTGATACAGCACAATGTGCTTCCCATGATGCAATCTCCTCTCTCTCACTTTCTTCACACATTCGCTGTGTGAGAAGCATCCACACTTCTCACACCATGTAATCACCCCTCTCAGCTCTCTGGAGCAGGTGGGGCAATCTCCTTCCGCAGTGCCCATGCGCGGTCACACCCAACAACTGCTGTAGTTGTCCCGCCCAGCTTCGTTCATCTTAATGCAAGCGGCGTGTGCTGCCCATTTACAATAGTCTCACCTCCCATGTGGGGCTTCCAGCTACCTCCTGCATCCACAACACACGATACCTGCCTCAGCATTGTACTCCCGCCCCAGCATGACCCTGACTTCCACGGGAATCCCTTGCTTGATCTTCTGGCAGGGCACACAGTTCCAATTTCCTTCTTTGTCCACCGCTCCGCATTCCCACAGTCTTGGGCTTTTCCCACTTATATTGGGCTTGCTCCATTTGTCTTGGGCTTGCTCCAGTTGTCTTGGGCTTGCTCCAGTTGTCTTGGCCTTGCTCCAGTTGTCTTGGCTTGCTCCAGTTGTCTTGCGCTTTCTCCAGTTGTCTTGGCATCGCTCCAGCTGTCTTGGGCTTGCTCCAGCTGCCTTGGCATTGCTCCAGTTGTCTTGGCCTTGCTCGAGTTGTCTTGGGCTTGCTCTAGTTGTCTTGGCCTTGATTAAGTTGTCTTGGGCCTGCTCCAGTTGTCTTGGTCTTGCTCCAGTTGTCTTGGTTTTGCTCCAATTGTCTTGGCCTTGCTCTAGTTGTCTTTGGCCTGCTCCAGTTGTTTTGGACTTGCTCCAGTTGTCTTGGTATTCATCCAACTGTTTAGCCTTGATCCAGATGCCTTGGCCTTACTCTACTTGTTTAGGGCTTGCTCCAGTTGTCTTGGGCCTGCTCCAGTTATCTTGGCCTTGCTACAGTTGTCTTGGACTTGCTCCAGCTGTCTTGGGCTTGCTCTAGTTGTCTTTGGATTACTCAATTTTTCCTGGCCTTCCTCGAGTTGTCTCGGCTTTGCTCTTGGTGTTTTGGGCTTGCTCCAGGTTTCTTGGAATTGCACCTGTTGTCTTTGCCTTGCTCCAGTTTTCTTGAGCTTGCTCTGGTTGTTTAGGTCTTGCTCTACCTGTCCTGGGCTTGCTCCAGGTGTCTTGGTATTGCACTAGCTGTCCTACGCGTGCTCCAGTTGTCTTGGGCTTGCCCTAGTTGTCTTCGGTTTGTTCCAGTTGTCTTGGGCTTGCTCTATTTGTCTTGTCCTCGCTCCAGGTGTCGTGGGCTTGCTCCAGCTGTCTTGGCCTTGCTCCAGTTGTCTTGGCCTTGCTCTCGTTTCTTGGCCTTGCTCAAGTTGTCTTGGCTTTGCTCCAGTTGTCTTGTGATTGCTCCAGTTGTATTGGCTTTTCTCCTGTTGTCTTAGACTTGCTCCAGTTGTTGTAGGCTTGCTCAAGTTATCTTGGCATTGCTCCAGTTTTCTTAGGCTTGCTCCAGTTGTCTTGGCCTTGCTCCAGTTATCTTGGCCTTGCTCCAGTTGTCTTGGGCATGCTCCACTTGTCTTGGGCTTGCCCTAGGGATCTAGGGCTTGCTCTAGTTGTCTTGGGTTTGCTCTAGTTGTATTGTCCTTGCTCCTGTTGTATTGGGCTTCCTCCAACTGTCTTGGCATTGCTCCAGTTTACTTTGCCTTTCACCATCTATCTTGGCCTTGCTCAAGTAATATTGGGCCTGCTCCAGTTCTCTTGGACTTGCTCCAGTTGTCTTGGGCTTGCTCCACTTGTCTTGGCCTTGCTCCAGTTGTCTTGGATTTGCTCCAGTTGTCTTGGGCTTGCTTTGTTAGAAGAATGCAGGCATGCGAGCAGCAGAAGCAGAAGCAGGCATGAGCATCGGAACAGATATGAGTTCATGAAAGCCGGAGCGGTCACGAGGAGTTAGTTGCAGAGCTTGTTTGAGGCCGAAGTGAGGGTGGATCAGGAATAGTGAGAGAGAGGGGGGCCGAAGGGCGAGATGAGTGATGATTGGTTCAGAGCTGAGAAAAGGAGCGGTAGTGACGAAGCAAAGGGTTGAGAGTTGTGAGAGGCTGGCAAAGACAGGGAATGCGAGGTCCGAGCAGAGCAAAGACACGGCGGTGAAGCTGCACAACCAAAGGGGAACAGAATGGAAGAACTCTTCTGGTTAACTTCGAGGGAATGAACATCCTCGGTATAAAAGGCCAGAATAGGACAAGAATGCCAACTAACGGCTTCTGTCCGCTAGCCAGACGCGAGTGACAGGTGTCACTTTATTAGGGGAGAACTCGACAGTGAGGCCTAAACGGTCAGGTGACCAGAGACCCGTTTGTCAAGGTGGTTCGTTGGTGGGACCTGAACCAATATTCTGAAGAGGATTCTCAGACCATTGACTTGCACAGAGTCAGTTTCGCGAGAATATTCTGACACCCCCTTGAAACTGACGCAGTGCACGTTTTTTTGGCGTGAGAGGCGAGGTAGAAGCAGTTCCACCATTCTTGTGTTAGCGCCGTGCGGATGCAGGTGGAGCTGGAGGACTGGGTAGGAGGTGGAGGGGTGGCATGTCTGGGATCTCAGGGAGATCTTCCATGGTGATCCTCTCTGCCTGATCTGTTCTCCATCGATGTCCTCGTCGTCGTCTACATTCTTGGCGTATGTCGCTCATGAGACTGAAGATGTCGCTTGAGCATGGGTCATAGGCCTGAATAATAGAGTGAAATGGACGATCGGTGGTAAGGTACAGGATTACCAGGACCTGATATTTGGCGAAGAAGTAGTCGCTCCAGTATTACCGAATGTTGAGAGTGGAAAAGTCAACGTGGAAGTAGTCTCGTTTCTTTCTGAAGATTTCCCAAAGTTCAATGCTACCAAAGCTAACATCTGCATGCAGTTCCATCCAGCAAGCCATTCATCATGGTTGACTTTGCCTGCATCATTGAAGTGCATAATGGGGATTCTATGAGCGAGTTTGATAATTCCTTGCTTGATCGGTTTGCCATTTCTCCACCAGAGGCGCCGTTGTTGGGTGCCTGAGCTTCCCCTGGTCGTCATTTGAAAGTTGCTGGATGATTGGTCACAAGGAGAGATCAGAGTCTTGCCGGATGCAGCACTTGTCTGCTGAGGCTTGGATGTGGATGGTCAGGCAGCTTGACCGGTTGAGGTCCTGGACATGAGCGAAGAATGAAGGCGGGGAGATTCAGAAGGTGGGAGTGGGAGCAGAGGGAGGACCACTTGCACTGTCTGATGTTGTCGGCGTGGGTGCGTGTCGTCACGGAGTGGGTGACGCGATCGACCGGATTTGTGTGCCGAGTTGAGGAGTGATCAATGATTTTGAGTGGGCACAAAGGCAAGCCGCGTGCGCTATGGAGGTTTTCAGTGTGGGCACATGTTGGCACAGAAACGGTGAAACTACAAGGCGAATCCTTGTGCCGAGCGGAAGAACGATGTGAAGAAATGAGGAGATGGCTGATGGTTGAGTGGGCGCAGGGGCGAGACCGCGTGCACTGTTTGAGATAGGGGATTAGAATGCGACAAGGGGAAGGCAGGAGCCAACGCACCGTGAGAAATCTGTTGCTGACATAGGTGCAGGCTGCTGCGAAGTTGGCAACTAGCTTGTGCAGATCTTGGTGCTGGCAACAGATGCTAATGATGCGGAGGCTGAGGCTGAAGATGAGGACGAAGTGGGCGCAGGGGCGAGCCGCGTGCGCTGCGGAGATTTTTGGCGTGGGTGTAGATTGTTGCGGAAATGGTGATACGACCGGACGAATCCTTGTGCTGAGCAAAAGAACAAATGTGAGGAGACGAGGAGATGGCTGATAGCTCAGTGGGCGCAAGGGCGAAACCACGTGCGCTACAAGATGACGAGGAGAAGCTGATGCGGAGACTGAGTAGATGATGAAGGATGCTTTGAAGAATTGAGAATATCAAATGAAGTTGATGATTGCGACTCGGATGAGGCAGAAGGAAAAGATGGTCGGTGACGCGATGAAGATGGAGATGATGCGGTGAAAAATGATGGCTGATTGACTATGGTAGAGAAGGAGGGTAGAGAAGGCGGTGGGCGGAGGATGGAGATGTAGGAGGTAGCGTAGCAGGGAGCAAGAGTGAGACAACCATTTCCTTTTCTTTCAGGAGAGTGACGGCTTGTTCCCCAGTTGGTCCTTGGCGGATAGGAAGACTGGCGCTGTCCGATATCCCGAGAGTTTGAGGAGATTGGTTGCCGTGGGGAAAGTCATGCAGCGGGCAGAGACACTAATACACCAATGTCAGGAGAGTGACGGCTTGTGCCCCAGTTTGCTCACAATGGGAGCAGGAAGACTGGCGGTGTCCGATATCCTGACAGTGGTAGTTTGACTGCTGCTGCTAATGAAGCAAGAATGCGATGCGAGGAGGAGGCTTGAGATGACGAGTGTAGGTGGGCTGAAGTTGACTAGGTAGAGGTAGCAAACAAGGCGGATGAAGGCGGAGGTGCTTGTGGAGGCTGAGGAGATGAGGAGTAGTGGATGGCGGATGGCAGGACTCTTCCAGGTAGCTGACAGCAGATGGTGGCTCGGGAGCTGCTCGCGGCTGTGGTGGTCGACAAGTCATCAGTAATTGGCCACGGGCGCAGAATGGGCGCAGGGCTTCATTGTGATGACATGCCGTTTCTTCAGCACAAGGGATTTCCAAGCGGTGCTGCTGATGTCAGCTGCTGGTGGAGCTGAGAGACGTGAGGTGACGATAGTAGTGGTAGAAGAATGCAGATCAAGGAAATGTAGTAATGATGAAGGCAGGGCAAAAACGAGGTTTTATGACACCATGTGAGGTTGCCTGATGCTTTGATACCATGTTAGAAGAATGCAGGCATGCGAGTAGCAGAAGCAGAAGCAGGTAGGAGCATCGAAACAGATATGAGTTGACGTAAGCCGGAGCGGTCACGAGGAGTAAGTCGCAGAGCTTGATAGAGGCTGAAGTGAGGGTGGGTCAGGAACTGTGAGAGAGAGAGGGGCCAAAGGGCGAGATGAGTGATGACTGGTTCAGAGCTGAGCGAAGGAGCGGTAGTGACGAAGCGAAGGATTGAGAGTTGTGAGAGGCTGGTGAAGACAAGGAATGCCAGGTGCGAGAAGAGCGAAGACACTGCGGCGAAGCCGCGTAACCAAATGGGAACAAGATGGAAAAACTGTTATGGTTAACTTTGAGGGAATGAACATCCTCGGTATAAAAGGTCAGACCAGGACAATAATGCTAACTAACGGCTTCTTTCCGCTAGCTGGACGCGAGTGAGAGGTGTCACTTTATTAGGGGATAACTCGAAAGTGAGGCCTGAATGTTCAGGTGACCAGAGACCCGTTTGTCAAGGTGGTTTGGTGGTGGGACCTGAACCATTATTCTGAAGAGGATTCTCGGACCATTGACTTGTACGGAGTTAGTTTCGTGATAATATTCTGACACCCCCTTGAAACTGACGTGATGCACGTTTTTGCGGTCTAAGAGGTGAGGTAGAAGCAGTTCCACCATTATTGTGTTGGCGCCGTGCGGATGCAAGTGGAGCTGGAGGACTGGGTAGGAGGTGGAGGGGTGGCATGTCTGGGATCTCAGGGAGATCTTCCACGGTGATCCTCTCAGGCTGATTTTTTCTCCATCGATGTCCTGGTCGACGTCTGCATTCTTGGCGTATGTCGCTCATGAGACTGAAGATGTCGCTTGAGCATGGGTCATAGGCCTGAAGAATAGAGTGATATGGATGATTGGTGGTGAGGTACAGGAGTACTAGGGCTTGATATTAGGCGAAGAAGTAGTCACTCCAGTATTGCCGAATGTTGAGAGTGGACAAGTCAATGTGGAAGTAGTCTCATTCCTTGCTGAAGATTTCCCGGAGTTCAACGCTACCAGAACTCACATCTGCATGCAGTTCCATTGCAGCAAGCCATTCATCATGGTTCACTTCGCCGGCATCATTGAAGTGCATAATGGGGATTCTGTGAGCGAGTTTGATAATTTCTTGCTTGATCGGTTTGCCATGTCTCCACCAGATGCACCGTTGTTGGGTGCCTGAGCTTCACCTGGTCGTCGTTTGAAAGTTGCTGGATGATTGGTCACAGTGAGAGATCAGAGTCTTGTCAGATGCAGCACTTGTGTGCTGAGGCTTGGATGCAGATGGTCAGGCAGCTTGATCGGTTGAGGTCCTGAGCATGAGCGGAGAATGAAGGTGGGGAGATTCAGAAGATGGGAGTGGGAGCAGATGCAGGACCACTTTCACTGTTTGATGTTGTCAGCGTGGGTGCGTGTCGTCACGGAGTGGACGACGCGATCGACCGGATTCATGTGCCGAAAAGAGGAAGATGCTGAAGGCGGAGGAGTGATCAATGATTTTGAGTGGGCACAGGGGTGAGCCGCGTGCGCTATGGAGGTTTTCGGCATGGGCGCAGGTCGTCGCGAAAATGGCAAAACGACCGGGCGATTCATTGTGCCGAGCGGAAGAACGATGTGAAGAACTGAGGAGATGGATGATGGCTGAGTGGACGCAGGGGCGAGACCGCGTACGCTGTTTGAGATAGGGGAGTAGAATGTGGTAGGGGGGAGGCAAGAGCCAACGCGCCGCGAGTAATCTGTTGCCGGCGTAGGTGCGGGCTGCTACGAAGTTGGCAACTAGATTGTGCAGATATTGGTGCTGGCAACAAATGCTAATGATGCGGAGGCTGAGGCTGAAGACGAGGACGAAGTGGGCGCAGGGGCGAGCCGCGTGCACTGTAGATATTTTCAGCGTGGACGCAGATCGTTGTGGAAATGGCGATACGACCGGGCGAATCCTTGTGCTGAGCAAAAGAACAAATGTGAGAAAATGAGGAGGTGGCTGATGGCTGAGTTGGCAAAGGGGCGAAACCACATGTGCTGGGAGGTTTTCTGCGTGGGCGCATGTCATCGTGGAAATGGCGATACGACCGGGCGAATCCTTGTGACAAGCAAAAGAAAGATGTGAAAATGAGAGGGTGGCTGATGGCCAAGTGGGCACAAGGGCAAAACCTCGTGCGCTGTGAGATGATGAGGAGAAGCTCATGCAGAGACTGAGTAGATGATGAAGGATGATTTGAATAATTGGGAGGATGCAGATGAAGTTGATGAGGGCGACTCGGAGGAGACAGAAGGAGAAGATTGTCAATGACACGATAAAGATGGAGATGATGCGGAGAAGAATGATGGCTGTTTGACTATGGTAGATAAGGAGGATAGGGAATGCGGCTGGTGGAGGATGGAGATGTAGGAGGTAGCGTAGCAGGGAGCAAGAGTGAGACAACCACTTCCTCTTCTTCCAGGAGAGTGACGGCTTGTTCCCCAGTTGGTCCTTGGCGGACAAAAAGACTGGCGGTGTCCGATATCCCGAGAGTTCCAGGAGATTGGTTGCCGTGGGGAAAGTCATGCAGCGTGCAGAGACACTAATACACAAATGTCAGGAGAGTGACGGCTTGTGCCCCAGTTTGCTCACAACGGGAGCAAGAAGACTGGCGGTGTCCGATATCCCGATAGTGGTAGTTTGACTACTGCTGCTGATGAAGCAAGAATGTGATGCGAGGAGGCGGCTTGAGATGACGAGTGTAGGTGGCCTGAAGTTGACTAGGTAGAGGTAGGAGATGAGGCGGATGAAGGCGGAGGTACTTGTGGAGGCCGAGGAGATGAGGAGCAGTGGATGGCGGATGGCAGGACTCTTCCAGGTAGTTGACAGCAGATGGCGGCTCGGGAGCTGCTCGCGGCTGTGGTGGTCGACAAGTCATCAGTAATTGGCCACGGGCGCAGAATGGATGCAGGGCTTCCTTGTGATGACATGCTGTTTCTTCAGCACAAGGGATTTCCAAGCGGTGCTGCTGATGTCAGGTGCTAGTGGAGCTGAGATATGCGAGGCGACGATAGAAGTGGTAGAAGAATACAGATGAAGGGAATGGAGTAAGGATGAAGGCAAGGCAAAAACGAGGTTATGTGACACCAGGTGAGGTTGCCTGATGCTCTGATACCATGTTAGAAGAATGCAGGCATGCGAGCAGCAGACGCAGAAGCAGGTAGGAGCATCGGAATAGATATGAGTTGACGTAAGCCAGAGCAGTCACGAGGAGTTAGTCACAGAGCTTGATAGAGGCCGAAGTGAGGGTGGATCACGAATTGAGAGAGAGAGAGGGGCCGAAGGGCGAGATGAGTGATGACTAGTTCAGAGCTGAGCGAAGGAGCGGTAGTGACGAAGCGAATGATTGAGAGTTGTGAGAGGCTGGCGAAGACAAGGAATGCGAGGTGCGAACAGAGCGAAGACACGGCGGCGAAGCCGCGGAACCAAATGGGAGCAGAATGGAAAAACTGTTATGGTTAATGTTGAGGGAATGAACATCCTCGGTATAAGAGGTCAGACCAGGACAATAATGCTAACTAACAGCTTCTTTCCGCTGGTTGGATGCAAGTGACGGGTGTCACTTTATTAGGGGATAACTCGAAAGGGAGGCCAGAACGTTCAGGTGACCAGAGACCCGTTTGTCAAGGTGGTTTGGTGGTGGGACCTGAACCATTATTCTGAAGAAGATTCTTGGACCATTGACTTGCACGGAGTCAGTTTTGCGATAATATTCGGACACCCCCCTTGAAACTGACACAGTGCACGTTTTGTGGTCTGAGAGGTGAGGTAGAAGCAGTTCCACCATTCTTGTGCTAGCGCCGTGCGGATGCAGGTGGAGCTGGAGGACTGGGTAGGAGGTGGAGGGGTGGCATGTCTCGGATCTCTGAGAGATCTTCCACGGTGATCCTCTCAGGCTGATTTGTTCCCCATCAATGTCCTGGTCATCGTCTGCATTATTGGCGTATGTCTCTCATGAGACTGAAGATGTCGCTTGAGCATCGGTCATAGGCCTGAATAATGCAGTGAAATGGACGATCGGTGGTAAGGTACAGGATTACCAGGGCTCGATATTTGGCGAAGAAGTAGTCGCTTCAGTATTACCGAATGTTGAGAGTGGAAAAGTCATCGTGGAAGTAGTCTCGTTCCTTTCTGAAGATTTCCCAGAGTTCAATGCTACCAAAGCTCACATCTGCATGCAGTTCCATCCAGCAAGCCATTCATCATGGTTGACTTCGCCTGCATCATTGAAGTGCAGAATGGGGATTATGTGAGCGAGTTCGATAATTCCTTGCTTGATCGGTTTGCCATGTCTCCACCAGAGGCGCCGTTGTTGGGTGCCTGAGCTTCCCCTGGTTGTCATTTGAAAGTTGCTAGATGATTGGTCACAAGGAGAGATCAGAGTCTTGCCAGATGCAGTACTTGTGTGCTGAGGCTTGGATGCAGATGGTCAGGCAGCTTCACCGGTTGAAGTCCTGGACATGAGCGGAGAATGAAGGCGGGGAGATTCAGAAGGTGGGAGTGGGAGCAGAGGCAGGACCACTTGCACTGTTTGATGTTGTCGGCGTGGGTGCGTGTCGTCACGGAGTGGGTGACGCGATCGACCGGATTTGTGTGCCGAGTCGAGGATCATGCTGAAGGCAGAGGAGTGATCAATGATTTTGAGTGGGCACAAGGGCGAGCCGCGTGCGCTATGGAGTTTTTCAGCGTGGGCACAGGTCATCACGGAAATGGTGAAACTTCCGGGCAAATCCTTGTGCCGAGCGGAAGAATGATGTGAAGAAATGAGGAGATGGCTGATGCTTGAGTGGGCGCAGGAGCGAGACCGCGTGCGCTGTTTGAGATAGGGGAGTAGAATTCGACAAGGGGAAGGCAAGAGCCAACGTACCATGAGAAATCTGTTACCGACATAGGTGCAGACTGCTGCAAAGCTGGCAACTAGCTCGTGCAGATCTTGGTGCTGGCAACAGATGCTAATGATGCGGAGGCTGAGGCTGAAGATGAGGACAAAGTGGGCGCAGGGGCGAGCCGCGTGCGCTGCGGAGATTTTCGGCGTGGGCGTAGATTGTTGCGGAAATGGTGATACGACCGGGCGAATCCTTGTGCTGAGCAAGAGAACAAATGTGAGGAGACAAGGAGGTGGCTGATGGCTCAGTGGGCGCAGGGGCAAAACCACGTGCGCTACAAGATGATGAGGAGAAGCTGATGCGGAGAATGAGTACATGACGAAGGATGCTTTGAAGAATTGAGAATATCATATGAAGTTGATGAGGGCGACTCGAAGGAGGCAGAAGGAAAAGATGGTCAGTGACGCGATGAAGATGGGGATGATGCGGTGAAAAATGATGGCTGATTGACTATGGTAGAGAAAGAGGGTAGAGACGGTGGTGGACGGAGGATGGAGATGTAGGAGGTAGCGTGGCAGGGAGTAAGAGTGAGACAACTACTTCCTCTTTTTTCAGGAGAGTGACGGCTTGTTCCCCAGTTGGTCCTTGGAGGATAGGAAGAATGGCGGTGTCTGATATCCCGAGAGTTCGAGGAGATTGGTTGCCGCGGGGAAAGTCATGCAGCGGGCAGAGACACTATTACAGCAATGTCAGGAGAGTGACAGCTTGTACCCCAGTTTGCTCACAATGGGAGCAGGAAGACTAGCGGTGTCCGATATCCTAACAGTGGTAGTTTGACTGCTGCTGCTAATGAAGCAAGAGTGGGATGCGAGGAGGTGGCTTGAGATGACGAGTGGAGGTGGGCTGACGTTGACTAGGTAGAGGTAGCAGATGAGGCGGATGAAGGCGGAGGTGCTTGTGGAGGCCGAGGAGATGAGGAGCAGTGGATGGCTGATGGCAGGACTCTTCTAGGTAGCTGACAGCTGATGGCGGCTCGGGAGCTGCTTGCGGCTGTGGTGGTCGACAACTCATCAGTAATTGGCCACAGGCGCAGAATGGGCGCAGGGCTTCCTCGGGATGACATGCCGTTTCTTCAGCACAAGGGATTTCCAAGCGGTGCTGCTAATGTCAGCTGCTGGTGGAGCTGAGAGACATGAGGCGACGATAGTAGGACCAAGGTGGTTTGGTGGTGGGACCTGAACCATTATTCTGAAGACAATTCTTGAACCATTGACTTGCACGGAGTCAGTTTCGCGATAATATTCTGACACCCCCCTTGAAACTGACGCAGTGCACGTTTTTGTGGTCTGAGAGGTGAGGTAGAAGCAGTTCCACCATTCTTGTGATAGCGCCGTGCGGATGCAGGTGGAGCTGGATGATAGGGTAGGAGGTGGAGGGGTGGCATGTCTCGGATCTCCGAGAGATCTTCCACGGTGATCCTCTCAGGCTGATTTTTTCTCCATCGATGTCCAGGTCATCGTCTGCATTATTGGCGTATGTCGCTCATGAGACTGAAGATGTCGCTTGAGCATGGGTCATAGGCCTGAAGAATAGAGTGAAATGGACGATCGGTGATGAGGTAGAGGAGTACTAGGGCTTGATATTCGGCGAAGAAGTCGTCGCTCCAGTATTGCCGAATGTTGGGAGTGGAAAAGTCCACGTGGAAGTAGTCTCGTTCCTTGCTGAAGATTTCCCGGGGTTCAAGGCTACCAAAGCTCACATCTGCATGTAGTTCCATTGCAGCAAGCCATTCATCATGGTTGACTGTCGGCATCATTGAAGTCCAGAATGGGGATTCAGTGAGCGAGTTCGATAATTTCTTGCTTGATCGGTTTGCCATGTCTCCACCAGAGGCGCCGTTCTTGGGTGCCTGAGCTTCCCCTGGTCGTCATTTGAAAGTTGCTGGATGATTGGTCACAGGGAGAGATCAGAGTTTTGCCAGATGCAATACCTGTGTGCTGAGTCTTGGATGCAGATGGTCACGCAGCTAGACCGGTTGAGGTCCTGAGCATGAGCGGAGAATGAAGGTGGGGAGATTCAGAAGATGGGAGTGGGAGCAGATGCAGGACCACTTGCACTGTTTGATATTATCAGCGTGGGTGCGTGTCATGACGGAGTGTGCGATGCAATCGACCGGATTCGTGTGCCAAGCAGAGGACGATGCTGAAGGCGGATAAGTGATCAATGATTTTGAGTGGGCACAGGGGTGAGCCGCGTGCGCTATGGAGGTTTTCGGTATGGGCGCAGGTCGTCGCGAAAATGGCAAAACGACCGGGCGAATCATTGTGCCGAGCGGAAGAACGATGTGAAGAACTGAGGAGATGGCTGATGGCTGAGTGGGCGCAGGGGCGAGACTGCGTGCGTTGTTTGAGATAGGGGAGTAGATTGCGGCAAGGGGGAGGCAGGAGCCAACGTGCCACAAGAAATTTGTTGCCGGCGTAGGTGCGGGCTGCTACGAAGTTGGCAACTAGCTCGTGCAGATATTGGTGCTGGCAACAGATGCTAATGATGCGGAGGCTAAGGCTGAAGATGAGGACAAAGTGGGCGCAGGGGTGAGCTGCGTGCGCTGTGGAGATTTTCAGCGTGGACACAGATCGTTGCAGAAATGGCGATACGACCGGGCGAATCCTTGTACTGAGCAAAATAACAAATGTGAGGAAATGAGTCGGTGGCTGATGGCTGAGTGGGCGCAGGGGCGAAGCCACTTGCGCTGCGGAGGTTTTTAGCGTAGACGTATGTCGTCGTGGAAATGGCGATACGACCGGGCGAATCCTTGTGATGAGCAAAAGAAAGATGTGAAAATGAGGAGGTGGCTGATGGTCGAGTGGGTGCAAGGGCGAAACCTCGTGCGCTGTGAGATGATGAGGAGAAGCTGATGCGGAGACTGAGTAGATGACAAAGGATGATTTGAATAATTGAGAGGATGCAGATGAAGTTGATGAGGGCGACTCAGAGGAGGCAGAAGGAGAAGATGATCAATGACACAATGAAGATGGAGATGATGCGGAGAAGAATGATGGCTGTTTAACTATGGTAGATAAGGAGGGTAGAGAACGTGGTGGGCAGAGGATGGAGATGTAGGAGGTAGCATAGCAGGGAGCAAGAGTGAGACAACCACTTCATCTTCTTCCAGGAGAGTGACGGCTTGTTCCCCAGTTGGTCCTTGGCGGACAGGAAGACTGGCGGTGTCCGACATCCTGAGAGTTCAAGGAGATTTGTTACCGTGGGGAAAGTCATGGAGCGGGCAGAGACACTGATACACCGATGTCTGGAGAGTGACGGATTGTGCCCCAGTTTGCTCACAATGGGAGCAGGAAGACTGGTGGTGTCCGATATCGTGAAAGTGGTATTCTGATTGCTGCTGCTGACGAAGCAAGAAGGCGATGCGAGGAGGCAGCTTGAGATGATGAGTGTAGGTGGGCTGAAGTTGACTAGGTAGAGGTAGCAGATGAGGCAGATGAAGGCGGAGGCGTTTGTGGAGGCCGAGGAGATGAGGAGCAGTGGATGGCAGATGGCAGAAAACTTCCAGGTAGTTGACAGAAGATGGCGGCTCGGGAGCTGCTCGCGACTGTGGTGGTTGACAAGTCATCAGTAATTGGCCACGGGCGCAGAATGGGCGCAGGGCTTCCTCGTGATGGCGTGACGTTTCTTCAGCACGAGGGATTTCCAAGCGGTGTTGCTGATGTCAGCTGCTGGTGTAGCTGAGAGACGCGAGGCGACGATAGCAGTGGGAGAAGAATGCAGATAAAGGCAATGGAGTAAGGATGAAGACAGAGCAAAAACGAGGTTATGTGACACCAGGTGAGGTTGCCTGATGCTCAAATACCATGTTAGAAGAATACAGGCATGCGAGCAGCATAAGCAAAAGGAGGCAGGAGCATTGAAACAGATATGAGTAGACGTAAACCGGAGCGGTCACAAAGAGTTATTCGCAGAGCTTGATAGAGGCCGAAGTGAGGGTGGATCAAGAATTGAGAGAGAGAGGGGGGCCGAAGGACGAGATGAGTGATGACTGGTTCAGAGCTGAGCGAAGGAGCGGTAGTGACGAAGCGAGGTGTTGAGAGCTGCGAGAGGCTGGCGAAGACAAGGAGTTCGAGGTGTGAGCAGAGCGAAGACACGGCGGCGAAGCTGCGGAACCAAATGGGAACAAAATGGAATAACTGTTCTGGTTAACTTCGAGGGAATGAACATCCTTGGTATAAAAGGTCAGAACATGACAAGAAGTCTAACTAACGGCTTCTTTCCGCTAGCCGGACTCGAGTGACAGGTGTCACTTTATTAGGGGATAACTCGACAGTGAGGCCTGAACGGTAAGGTGACTAGAGACCTGTTTGTCAACGTGGTTTGGTGGTGGGACCTGAACCATTATTCTAAAGAGGATTCTCGGACCATTGACTTGCACAGTGTCAGTTTTGCGAGAATTTTCTGACATGCTCTAGTTATATCGGGCTTGCTCCAGTTATCTTGGCATTGCTCTAGTTATCTAGGATCTGCTTCAGTTGACTTGGGCTTGCTCTAGTTATCTTGGCTTTGCTCCGGTTATCCTGGCCTTGCTTCAGTTGTCTTTGGGCTGCTCCAGTTGTCTTGGGCTTGCTCCAGTTGTCTTGGGTTTGCTCCAGTTGTCTTGGCCTTACTCCAGTTGTCTTGGACTTGCTCCAGTTTTTTTGTGCTTGCTCTAGTTGTATTGGGACTGTTCCAGTTGTACTGGCCTTGCTCCAGTTGTATTGGCCTTGCTTCATTTGTTTAGGGCTTGCAACAGGTGTCTAGGGCTTGCTCCAGTTGTTTATGGCTTGCTCCAGTTGTGTTGGGCTTGCTCCAGTTGTTTTGGCCTTGCCCCATTTTTCCTAGGCTTGCTCCTGTTGTCTTGGGCTTGCCCTAGTTATATTGACTTGCTCCAGTTGTATTGGGCTTGCTCCAGTTGTCCTGGCCTTGCTCCAATTGTCTTGGGCTTGCTCCAGCAGTCTTGGCCTTGCTCCAGTTGTCTTGGGCTTGCTACAGTTGTCTTGGGCTTTCTCCAGTTGTCTTGGGCTTGCTCCGGTTGTCTTGGGCTTGCTCCAGTAAGCTTGGGCTTCATCCAATTGTAGTGACCTTGCTCCGGTTGTCTCGGGTTTTCTCTGGTTGTATTGGGCTTGCTCCAGCTGTCTTGGCCTTGCTCCAGTTGTCTTGGGCTTGCTACAGTTGTCTTGGGCTTTCTCCAGTTGTCTTGGGCTTGCTCCGGTTGTCTTGGGCTTGCTCCAGTAAGCTTGGGCTTCATCCAATTGTAGTGACCTTGCTCCGGTTGTCTCGGGTTTTCTCTGGTTGTATTGGGCTTGCTCCACTTGTATTGGCCTTGCTGCTGTAGTCTTGGACTTGCTTCAGATTTATAGGACTTGCTTCAGTTTTCATGGGCTTGCTCCAGTTCTCCTGGAAAGCTCTTGTTGTCTTATTCTTGCTCCAGTTGTCTTGGGCTTGGTCCACTTGTATCGGGTTTGCTCCAGTTGTCTCGGGCTTGTTCCAGTTGTCTCGGGGTTGCTCCAGTTGTCTTGGGGTTGCTCCAGTTGCCTTGGGCTTGCTCTAGATTTATCAGGCTTGCTCAAGTTGTCTTGGGCTTTCTCCAGTTGTCTTGGCCTTGGTCCAGTTATCTTTGGCTTGCTCCAGTTGTCTTTGGCTTGCTCCAGTTGTCTTAGCATTGATCGAGCTGTCTTGGACTGGTTCCAGTTGTCTTGGCCTTGCTCGAGTTGTCTTAGGCTTGATCCAGTTGTCTTGGGCTTGCTCCAATTGTCTTGGTCTTGCTCTTGCTGTCTTGGCCTTGTTCCAGATTTATTGGGCTTGCTCCAGCTGTCTTGGGCTTGCTCCAGGTTTCTTGGGATTGCTCCAGCCGTCTTGACCTTGCTCCAGTTGTCATGGTCTTGCTCCAGTTGTCTTCGGCTTGTCCCAGTTGTATTGGGTTTGCTTCAGTTCTCTTGGGCCTGCTCCAGTTGTATTGGGATTGCTCCAGTTGTCTTGGCTTTCTCCAGCTGTCTTGGCCCTGCTCTAGTTGACTTTGGCCTGCTCCAGTTGTCTTGGACTTGCTTTAGTTATCTTGGGCTTGATCTAATTGTCTTGGCCTTGCTCTAGTTGTCTTGGCCTTACTCCAGGTGTTTTGGGCTTGCTCTAGTTGTCTTGGGCTTGCTCCAGTTGTCTTGGCCTTACTCCAGTTGTCTTGGACGTGGTTCAGTTTTCTTGTGCTTGCTCCAGTTGTCTTAGGATTGCTCCAGTTGTCTCGGACTTGCTCCAGTTGTCTTGACCTTGCTACAGTTGTTTCGGGCTTGCTCCAGGTGTTATAAGCTTGCCCCGGCTGTTTTGGACTTGCTCCAATTGTCTTGGGCTCCCTCCAGTTGTGTTGGTCTTGCTCCAGATGTCTTGGGCTTGCTCCAGCTGTCTTGGCATTGCCCCAGGTGTATTGGCCTTGCTCCAGTTTCTTGGCCATGCTCCAGTTATCCTAGCCTTGCTCTAGTTGTCTTGGCCTAGCTCCAGTTGTCTTGGGTCTGCTTCAGTTGTCTTGGACTTGCTTTAGTTGACTTGGCTTTGATCCAGCTGTTTTTACCTTGCTCCAGTTGTCTTTGGCCTGCTCCAGTTCTTTTGGGTTTGCTCCAAGTTTTCTCGGCCTTGATCCAGTTGTCTTGACCTTGCTCCAGTTGTCTTGGGCTTCCTCTAGAAAGTTTGAGCTTGCTCCAGGTGCTGTGGGCTTGCTCCAGTTGTCTTGGCCTTGCTCTAGTTGTTTTGGGCTTGCTCCAGCTGTCTTGGGCTTGCTCCAGTTGTCTCGGCATCGATCCAGTTGTCTAAGGCTTGCGCAAGTTGTCTTTGGCTTGCCCCAGTTGCCTTTGGGCTTGCTCCAGTTGTCTTGGGCTTGCTCCAGTTGTCATGGCATTGTTCCAGCTATTTAGACCTTGCTCCAGCTGTCTAGGGCTTGCTCCATCTGTCTTTGCCTTGCTCCAGTTGTCTTGGCCTTGCTCCAGTTGTCTTGGCCTTGGTCAAGTTGTCTTTGCCTTGTGCTAGTTGTCTTGGGCTTGCTCCAGTTTTCTTGGGCATGCTCCAATTGTCTTGGGCTTGCTCCTGTTGTCTTGGTATTGCTCCATTTGTACTGGCCTTGCTCCAGTTGTCTTGGGCTTGCTCCAGTTGTCTTCGGCTTGCTCTAGATGTCTTGACCTTGCTCGTGATGTCTTGGATTTGCTCCAGTTGTCTTAGGCTTGATTCAGTTCTCTTGGGTTTGCTCCAGTTGTCTTGGGCTTGCTTCAGTTATCCTGGGCTTGCTACAGTTGTCTTGGCCTTGCTCCAGTTGTCTTGGGCTTGCTCCAGATTTTTTGGCTTTGCTCCACTTGTCTTGGACTTGCTCCAGTTGTCTTGGGTTTGCTTCAGTTGCCTTGTTCTTGCTCTAGTTGTCTTGGCCTTGCTCCATTTGTCATAGGCTTGCTCCAGTTTTATTGGGCTTGGTCCACTTGTATTGGGCTTGCTCCAGTTGTACTGGGCTTGCTCCAGTTTTCTTGGTCTTGCTCAAGTTGTATTGGGCTTTCTCCACTTCTCTTTCTCTTGCTCCAGTTGTATCAGGCTTGCTCCAGTTGACTTAGGCTTGCCCCAGTTGTCTTGGGCTTGCTCTAGTTGTCTTTGGATTGCTTGATTTTAACACTAGAGTGTCACACTTTGGCACTAGAGCGTCACAAAGTGTTACTAGAGCATCACACTTTGGCACTATAGTGTGACACTTTGGCACTAGATCGTCACACTTTGGCAGTAGAGGGTTGAACTTTGGCACTCGAGCGTCACACTTTGGCACTATAGCGTCACACTTTGGCACTAGAGCGTCCCACTTTGGCAGTAGAGCTTCTCACTTTGGCACTAGAGCGTCACAAGCTGGCACTAGAGTGTCACACTTTGGCACTGGAGCATCACTCTTTGGCACTAGAGCGTCACAATTTGGCACTAGAGCGTCACACTTCGGCACTAGAGAGTCACACTTTGGCACTAGAGCTTCACATTTTGGTACTAGAGCTCCAAACTTTGGCACTAGGGTGTCACACTTTAGCACTATAGTATCACACATTGGCACTATATAGTCACACTTTGACACTAGAGCGTCACATTTTGGCACTAGAGCTTCACACTTTGGCACTAGAGCTCCACACTTTGGTACTATAGCATCACACTTAGGCACTAGAGCATCACACTTTGGCACTGTTATGTCGCACTTTGGCACTAGAGCATCAAACTTTGGCACTGGAGCTTCACACTTTGGCACTAGCGTGTCACACTTTGGCACAAGAGCTTCACACTTCGGCAATAGAGCGTCACACTTTGGCACTTGAGTGTCACACTTTGGCACTAGAGTGACACACTTTGGCATTTGAGTGTCCCACGTAGGCACTAGTGCATCACACTTTGGCACTAGATCTTTACACTTTGGCACTAGAGCGTCACACCTTGGCACTATAGCTTCACACTTTGGCACAAGAGCGTCACACTTTGGCACTATAACTTCATGCTTTGGCACTTGAGTGTCACACTTTGGCACTAGAGCGTCACACCTTGGCTCTAGATCTTCATACTTTAGCACTAGAGCTCCACACTTTGGCACTAGAGCGTCACACATTGGCACTAGAGCGTCACACTTTGGTACGATGGCTTCACACTTTGGCACCAGAGCGTCACACTTTGGCACGAGAGCGTCACCCTTTGGCACTAGAGCT
This sequence comes from Penium margaritaceum, assembly GCA_023375785.1. Taxonomy (NCBI): domain Eukaryota; kingdom Viridiplantae; phylum Streptophyta; class Zygnematophyceae; order Desmidiales; family Peniaceae; genus Penium; species Penium margaritaceum. The sequence goes on from SZWC01003622.1 coordinate 159,719, forward strand.
CCACACTTTGGCTCTAGAGCCTCACACTTTGATACTAGAGCGTCACACTTTGGCACTATAGCGTCACACTTTGACACTAGAGCATCACACTTCAGCACTAGAGTGCCACACTTTGGCACTGGATCATCACACTTTGGCACTAGAGCTTCTCACATTGGCACTAGAGCGTCACACTTTGGCACTAGAGCATCACACTTTTGCACTGGAGCCCCACACTTTGGCACTAGAGCATCACACTTTTGGCTCTAGAGCTCCACACTTTGGCACTAGAGTGTCACACTTTGGCACTAGAGTGTCATACGTTGGCACTAGAGCGTCATTCTTTCGCACTAGAGCGTCACAGTTTGGCACTAGAGCTTCACACGTTTTCACTAGAGCGTCACACGTTGGCACTAGAGTGTCATAAGTTGGAAATAGAGCTTCACACGTTGGCACTAGAGCGTCACACTTTGGCACTAGAGCATCCCATTTTGGCACTAGAGCGTCACACTTTGGAACTAGAGTGTCACACTCTGGCACTAGAGATGACACCTTGCCACTAGAGCATCACACTTTTGCACTAGAGCGTGACACGTTGGCACTAGAGCGTCACACTTTGGCACTACAGTTTTGAACTTTGGCACTGCAGCCTCAAACGTTGGCACCAGAGCTTCACACTCTGGTACTAGAGCTTCACACTTTGGCACTAGAGCGTCACACTTTGTCACTAGAGCGTCACACGTTGACACTAGAGCGTCACACTTTGGCACTAGAGCGTCACACTTTGGCACTAGAGCTTCACACTTTGGCACTATAGTGTCACTCCTTAGAACTAGAGCATCACATTTTGGCACTAGAGTTTCACACTTTGGCATTAGAGCGTCACATGTTGGCACTAGAGTTTCGCACTTCGGCACTATAGCATCACATTTTGGCACTAGAGCATCACACTTTGGAACTAGAGATTCGCACTTTGGCACTAGAGCATCACACGTTGGCACTAGAGCATCACACTTTGGCACTAAAGCTCACACTTTGACACTGGAGCATCACACTTTGGCACTACAGCATCACACTTTGGCACTAGAGCATCACACTTTGGAACTAGAGATTCGCACTTTGGCACTAGAGCATCACACGTTGGCACTAGAGCATCACACTTTGGCACTAGAGCTCACACTTTGACACTGGAGCATCACACTTTGGCACTACAGCATCACACTTTGGCACTAGAGCGTCACACTTTGGCACTAGAGCTCCAAACATTGGCATTAGAGCGTCACACTTTGGAACTAGAGCGTCACACTTTGGCACTAGAGCATCACACGTCTGGCACTAGAGCATGACACGTTTGTACTAAACCTTCACACTTTGGCACTAGAACGTCACACGTCGGCACTAGATCGTCCCACTTTGGCACTAGAGCGTCACACTTCGGCACTATAACTTCATACTTTGGTACTAGAGCGTCACACTTTAGCACTAGAGCGTCACACTTTGGCACTAGAGCGTCACACTTTGGCACTAGAGCGTCACACTTTGGCACTTGAGCGTCACAATATGGCACTAAAGCTTCACACTTTGGCACTAGAGCGTCATACTTTGGCACTAGAGCTCCACAATTTGGCACCAGAGCGTTACACTTTGGCACTAGATCTTCACACATTGGCAATAATGTGTTGCACTTTGGAACTGGAGCGTCACACTTTGGCACTAGAGCGTCACACTTTGGTACTAGAGCATCACACTTTGGCACTAGAGTATCACACTTTGGCACTAGAGATTCACACTTTGGCACTTGAGCGTCACACTTTAGCACTATAGTGTCATACTTTGGCACTGGAGCATTACACTTTGGCACTAGAGCTTCAAACCTTGGCACTAGAGCGTCAGACCTTGGCACTAGAGCGTCACACTTTGGCACTAGAGCATCACACTCTGGCACTAGAGCATCGCACGTTGGCACTAGAACTCCACACTTTGGCACTAGAGCGTCACGCGTTGGCACTACAGCGTCACACCATGGCACTAGAGCATCACACTATGGCACTAGAGCTCCAAACATTAGCATAAGAGCGTCACACTTTGGCACTATAGCTTCACACTTTGGCCCTATAGCGTCACACGTTTGGCACTAGAGCATCTCACATTGGAACTGGACCTTCACACTTTGGCACTAGAACGTCACATGTTCGCACTAAATTATCACACTTTGGCACTACAGCGTCACACGTTGGCACTAGAGCTTCATACTTTGGTACTCGAGCGTCACACTTTAGCACTAGAGCGTCCCACTTTGGCACTAGAGCGTCACACTTTGGCACTAGAGCGTCACACTTTGGCACTTGAGCGTCACACTTTGGCACAAGAGCTTCACACTTTGGCACTAGAGCGTCATACTTTGGCACCAAAGCTTCACACTTTGGGACCAGAGTGTTAAACTTTGTCACTATATCTTCACACTTTGGAACTAGAGCGTCACACTTTGGAACTAGAGCGTCACACTTTGGCACGAGAGCGTCACACATTGGCACTAGAGCATCACTCGTTGGCACTAGAGTTTCAAACTTTGGCACCAGAGCGTCACACTTTGTCACTAGAGCTTCACACTTTGGGAATAGAGATTCACACGTTGGGAATAGAGATTCAAACTTTGGCACTAGAGCATCATACTTTGGTACTAGAGCATCACACTTTGGCACTGGAGCATCCAACTTTGGCACTAGAACATCATACTTTAACACTAGAGTGTCACACTTTGGCACTAGAGCGTCACACTGTGTTACTAGAGCATCACACTTTGGCACTATAGCGTGAAACTTTTGCACTAGAGTGTCACACTTTGGCACTAGAGGGTTGAACTTTGGCACTATAGTGTCACACTTTGGCACTAGAGCGTCACACTTTGGCACTAGAGCGTCACACTTTGCCATTAGAGCTTCTCACTTTGGCACTAGAGCGTCACACGTTGGCACTAGAGTGTCACACTTTGGCACTAGAGCGTCATACTTCAGTACTAGATATTCACACTTTGGCACTATAGCGTCACACTTTGGCACTAGAGTGTCACAATTTTGGCACTAGAGCGTCACACTTTGGCACTAGAGTTTCAAACTTTGGTACTAGAGCGTCAGTCTGTGGCACTACAGCGTCCCACTTTGGCACTAGAGCATCACACTTTGGCACTAGAGCATCACACTTTGGTACTAGAGTTTCAAACTTTGGCATCGGAGCCTCACACTTTGGCATTAGAGCGTCACACTTTGGCACTAGAGCGTCACACTTTAGCACTAGAGCGTCACACTTTGGCACTAGAGCATCATACTTTGGTACTAGAGTGTCACACTTTGGCACTAGTGCTCCACAATTTGGCACTAGTGCTCCACACTTTTGCACTAGAGCGTCACCCCGTGGCACTAGACCTTCACACATTGTCACTAGTGCATCACACTTTGTCAGTAGAGCTTCACACTTTGGCACAAGAGCGTCACACTTAGGCACAGGAGAGTCATACTTTGGCACTAGATTGTCACACTTTCACACTATATCGTCAACCTTGGGCACTATAGTTTCGAACTTTGGCACTAGAACGTCACACTTTGGCACTAGAGCGACACAATTTGGCACTAGAGCATCACACCTTGGCACTAGAGTGCCACGCTTTGGTACTAGAGCGTCACTATTTGGCACTATAGCGTCACACTTTGACACTAGAGCGTCACACTTTGGCACTAGAGCTCCAAACGTTGCATTAGAGCATCATAAGTTGGCACTAGAGCGTCACACTTTGGCACCCGAGCGTCACACGTTTGGCACTAGAGCATCACTTTGGCACTAGCCTTCACACTTTGGCACTAGACCGTCACACTTTGGCACTAGATCGTCACACTCTGGCACGAGAGCGTCATACTTTGGCACTAGAGCGTCGCACTCTTGTACTAGAGCTTCATGTTGTTCTTCTATGCCCCATGGCCACTGCTATGGGTTGACGGACAGGTTGGGCATGCACTGCTCCCTTGGAGTAAGTCCCCCAAACCTTGTTCGTGGTGCAAGTCCAAGCGAGACACCA